>VWZF01003546.1:772713-857966 GCA_013396755.1 Sclerurus mexicanus | reverse complement strand
ATACCTGGTGGTGCTGTGAGGGCGCAGGATGGTGCTGGGGGAGGGCACAGGATGGTGCTGTGAGGGTGCAGGATGGTGCTGGGGGATACCTGGCGGTGCTGTGAGGGCACAGGATGGTGCTGGGGGATACCTGGTGGTGCTGTGGGGGCACAGGATGGTGCTGTGAGGGCGCAGGATGGTGCTGGGGGATTGCTGGGGAGACCTCGTTCCACAGAGCTGTGCTGCAGCCCGGGGAAAGCCTCCCCCTCCAGGTGAGACACACCTTTTAAAGCAGCGCCTCTGTGAGAGTCGACATCTCCAGCATCTCCTCACGAGGAGTAAAACCAACCCAAATGTGTTAAGCTTAAAAGCACCCATGAACCAATCCATCTCTGAAAGCACAGAGCCGTGTAAAATGGTCTTCACAAAGGCATTTACCTCGAGGGAAAAATGCAAAACGGTAAAATGAAAAGTTATCTGTGTTGGGCTTTAGTGCATTTTTCATCACCCAGTGGCTGGTCATTGCTCCCGACTTTCCCCCTGAAATACCCAACACTGATGTAGGCACAACTGTGGAAATACACGTGTGGGTACTTCAATAGCGTGGTGTAAGAGGAAAATAGTTTTATAATGACATCCACATCATTAATTCCCTTGGACTAATCATTCCAGAATAAAAGAAGTAGCTGTTCCAGAGTAACTGTATGGATAGGGTCTAGTTCAACGAGTGTAAAAAAGCAGATTTATCAGTAACAAACCCATCTGGCTTTCTTTGGAAATCCTACCTGTGATTACAGAATTAATGATTTCAAACATTTCCTGCTGTACTAAATGATTGTGGCTCCCTTAGATTAGTCCTGTTCTTTGGGACAAGGAGGCAGGTTCAGCTTTCACCAGGGCAGATCTGAGCTCACCAACCATTGCTGCGAGTTGTCAGGCGTGGTGGGGGTTCAGCAGCAGAAACAAACTTCAACTTGTTGAAAATTACCCAGGTTCTTTGCTCTCACGAAACCAAGGTCCACACTATAAAGTGCAAAGCTGAGATAAGCTTTATTTTAAGCATTTAAATATGTTTAATATATCACCAGAACACCAAATAACCAGTGTCCTTTAAAGTTACCTATTAATTTCCTCTCCAGTTCTTTCTCCACCCTAGCCAGCATTTGGGTTTGATTTGGGGTTTTTTTATAGAGAATTAGAGCATTTTTCATTGTAGGTGCTCTCAACATCTACAGTCTGGGTATTTACAGTATTCAATCTGTATCTCTGACCAGAATCAGTTAAATAATTCTGGAGAGAGCTTAAATTGCCATTGCTTTTGACCAGCAAAACTGTAACAAAGAGCCAGCTTCAGTTTCTTCACATGTAGGAATAAGGCATGTCTTCAACCGAGGTAATCAGAGAGCAGCTCGAGTAAACAAACAACAAAGAAAAGGAGGGCTCTGCTTTGCGACTCTGCTAGAGATTGGAAGGAATAAAAGCTATGGAGAAGGTGGGCTGACCCTACCAACAAAGCAGCAAACCAGTGCAGATCTGGGTTTAGAAGAGGAAAGATTTGCTGAGACACCTCCTCGGAATATTGGAACTTTTTTCCCATCTGAATTGAGGAGCATCCAATCCTTTAAGCCATGAGGAGCGAAATCTGGCATCATTTTTGGCATGGATTGTGACTCTTGAGTAACAAGCATGGGATGCCACCTTTGACTGAGTTGCAGGTGGCAGATCCATCATACCCAGCTCTGTTAAGCCCTTTTCTTCTAAACTGACTGTCTCAGGCACTCGAGCTGTTTCCTTCATGTCTCATGAAGGAATAATCATAGTAGGAACAAGTCCACCTTGTCAGCATTTCTGTCACTTCTGCCATTCTCAGGCTTAGTCTCAAAGGAGTTGAAGATTCTGGTAAATAGCCTAGAAACTGGTTGGCAATCTTCTGCATTGAACTGGACCTTGCTGAGCACCTGAAGGTCTTAGTTTTATTAAATCTTTGCTGAAAATTCTACTCTGTGCCCAGTACAACAAACTTCTTTAAGCTTTGAACCACTGAACGTGGTCTTCGTTGTGGGATGCTTTTATGTTGTTTTCAAACCCTCGATATCTAATGCACATGTGTTCAAGGGAGAAAAGGGCCAATGAATGCAGTGTGAGCAGTTAGCAAAGTTCATACAAACAGTCCTTCTCTCCAGAAAGAAAAAAGTTGCCTGTCATACTGCATTAAAATTCTTTTACAAGAATAACTCATCACAAAGAAATCCTCCTTCATGGTAGTCTTTGCAGTTCAATAAGGATTACCATTGCATGTCCAGGGAAGGTAACTCTAACGAGGGTAAAAATAACCTCTTTTAGGTTTAATGAGACATTGGAGGCCAAAAAGCCAAGGCTTTGCAGATACATGGAGTCTGTCAGACATGCTTTTCATGTAGGAGATGCATGTTGTGTTTCCTTCCGGATGATGTAATTCTCGGGGTGACCCTCATGTGCTTTTGCCATCATATGACACTCTACTTCAAGCACAAAGTTCCTTTGTGTGCAGAGTCCTTATTTAGAACTCTTGGAATTTCGATCAGAGCTTTTTCCCTTCCTGAAGGGCCTACTTTTCAAATGAAGATTTGAAGATCACTGTGACGTGACAGTTGAGTATTTATGCCACATCATTCTCATGAACTTGATACCGAGCCTTTGCACTTGCAGAGCAAGCAGCACTGCTTTATTTTTCATTTACAAATAGATTAAACCAGCAATTGCAATAAAAAAGTGAAAATTTATGGCAGCACAGAAACTGTTGCTTTCACTTTAAATTTAAAAAAAAAATAGAAAAAAAATGCCTGATCAAAGGTAGCTTTCAAGGGAAAATATTTTTAAGCCAAAACCCTACCGGGGTAGGGTTTGGGAGCTTTTTTAATGATACCTTAGACAAAAGTAAATTTATTGCATATTCACAAACACCAGTTACCAAAGCAGCCAGGAATCCAGCAGGGAAAGAGCACAGAGCAGCCGACAGACAGAAAATAAGGAACTGCAGATAAAACAGTTCTCCATTTGGGACACAGATCCTGTGGCAGCTTTTATGCTCTGGCACGAGATCTTTAGAGCAGAGCAGAACAGTCTTGTGTTTCAGCCCCACTTCATAAAGGAGTTGAACTTAAATATTCATCGGGGCTTGAGTGTTAATTCTCCTTAACAATCCTAGACTTTTAATTTCACTGGCATGCTTTCCATACTGGCTTAACAGGTTCTTTTAATTTAAATTGATGCAGATCTTATTAAGGCAATATACCTGAGAATTGTTACTGGGACTCTCTGAAAGCAGAATTAGATTCGTACAACAGGTAATGAATGATCAGAGTGCGTCACGTGATTCCAGAGCTGAAAATGTCCTCCGTGCTCAAGGGAGGCACCAGAGCCATCCTTCATCTTTTAAATGCTGGGCTGGGGCAAACAGTTATGCTGTTGCCATTGCTTATCAAACAAGCTACAGGGGCGGTGGATCTGTTGACCCCCATCCTCAGCAGGGTCCTAATATGCTGACCAGAAAAGCTACATTTGATGTGTGACTGTCCACACTCACCAGAGAGGGTGAGGAGGATGAGGAGGAGAAGGTGTTGCTGACCGCTAAACAGCCAACATGTGTGGCGGCCGGCAGCGTGCTCACCCCTCAGTGAGTGTCTGTCTGTCTGTCTGTCTGTCTGTGCTGGCTGCGACCTGAATGCCAGGGCTGAACTCATGACAGAGCACAGCAGTGTTACAGAGGCCTCTGTGCACAGATCAGGCTCTGTTCACTGTGGGCTCGCATTTATATTTTCAGATGACTGAAAGCTGGAGGCTTGTCAGACGTGCACATTCATCTGCAGAACTGGGGGTGAACCCAGTGACCCAAGGAGGTGCTTTTATCATTTATTCTGTATCACATTATACAGAAAACGAGGAGCTAAAGCTTGTCACCATTCAATTAGACGCTTCCAAACAACACTGACTCCCACACTACCCTCAAAAACAAGATGTGCTTTATGAATTGAATCATCAGATACGGCACAGATGCATCAAGGATTGTGTGTTTCACAGTCAGTGTCTTTCAGGAACGTAAACCCCATTATTCAAAAGGAAAAGCAGAGGTACCTGAGTGCTTTTAACATTGATCAGAATTAGACTTAAGTCTTTCCACAAAATAAATAACCCAAAGGGCATTGTAGATTTTACCCAAGGTTTTCAGAGACCTGAAATCAGCCAAACTGAGATTCTGTCAGATTGCTGCTTTGATTAGAGAGGTATTAAACCCAAATCTCTGTCAAACAGGAGAGGGAAATACTGTTTTCTCTGGACACCATTAGATGAGAAACATACTCCAGAAATGTTGACTTTTAAGCCCTGCCACAATGGTCTGGCAGACATAAGGTCTTTCAAGCAGGAAGAAGGAATTACAGCACTTGATTTTTGTCACCCCAGTCACTTAATCTGGGTTCAGAAACAAACACTGGCTCATTCTGAATCCTGATAAAGGAGTTCTCTTTTTTGGTGTTACTTTCACTCCACACGCGCTCCACTAGTTACGTAATTATTCTGTGACTTACAGGTGACCCTGCAAATCAGTTGAAGCCAAAATATTTAGTAAAACTCCTTTACTCTGAAAAAAACAAAACAGAACGGTTAGTAAAATATTTTCATAGTCTATTACTAGATCATCCAGAATACAAACATGTCCTTTAAAAACAGATTCTCTTTGATCCCTCATGAAATTCCTCGAAGGTTCTCACACAGTGACATTCCCAAATGATTTACAACAAGTTTCACACCAGCCATCATCAATTGCACTTATATAAACCCTGAGCTTCTTTAAGTCAGCATCTGTGAGTGACTTTTTAGCCGAAGCACTTTTATTCCTAGATATTTATCTATAAAATTATATAATAGATTTAATTTTTACCTTGTGCAGGCAGTTTGGATATACTTAATAGACAGGATTTGTTAAGACTATCTGTGTTCATGATTATATTTTCTTAGCTGTCACTGTAATGAGCAAAGGAGCGTGGTCTTAGCCAGGAGTCCATTTGTGAGGCTTAAATACAGCAACTGTTCCACCACGTGACCCATGAGGGAAAAAATACAACTGGAGATGAACTGGTAAGAAATTACACCAGTTTTCCCAGGTATGCCACTGGAATTAATTACTGTAGTTTCTACATCAGCACTAGGCAGCAAAACTTCCTAAGCTAATGAAACCAGACTTTTTATTTTAGTACATAGAATTTGGTTGTCTCAATTTGTTCAGCTTTGGTTTTCTTCCCATTACCATTAATAATCGAGTAACCTCCCTCAGGCTTTTCTCCACCAGTGTCCAGAAAGGAACAAAACATGTTTGTGTGCAAGTCCCTTCTGCAGAAGAGAGGAAGACTCCACCTCTGTGAAGACTGAATCACCGGGAAAGGAAAAGGTGGCAGTGGAAGTGCAAGCCATTTTGGTCCCTTCTGTGTATTTGGTCCTATCTGTCTATTCATCTACACCTTGCCAGGACTCGGCAGCAAAGTTCCATCCACTTTTTTTTGCCTTCATACCTGAATGCTCCCCACTGAAGTCTAGCTTTTCATCCAGCCCCATCACAGGGTCAGGCTGCTCCGCCCTGGGGAATGTTTTTCACCTGACGGTCAAAGCCTCTGTGGCATTACTTCTTTTTGTGAAGTGTAGTAGCAACCAAAAAGGTACCCCCTTGAGCTCAGGTCCAGTGCAGCAGAGAGAAACCAGCCAGGCACATCTTTGTTCAGAACTTTTTCGGACTGGTTGATCACGTTGTGACTGGAGACCGGGTTTTCCTGCAGTCATTGAAAAGGGGGGAAAAAAGATTTGTAAGGAAGAAAATGGCACGGGAGGCATAACGAATAGGACACACAACCAAAACCAAAGCAGCAAAGCACCCAGCATTCCATAAGCAAAGCTCTCCTGTCTCCAAATGGTTCCATGCATGGCAGCACCCTGAGCTGATGGGTGCACCTTTCCTGAAACGGATGTTGAGGCAAGCTAGAACAGAAACGGCAAGGAACAGAGCCAGAGGCAGAGCAGAGATGCAGGAATTCACCACTGCTCCTTCATGGGAAGGGTCTCAGCCCAGCGTACCTCTCCTGTCAGTTCTAAATCTGTTCCCCTTCAGTTGCAAAGCAAGAGCGGATTGCAGGTTCTGTCTGACTCCTCAATACAGTGAGAGATCCCAAACGGTGACGGCGTGACAGGAAGACAGCCAAAGCATGACAGCTCCTGTAAAATCCCATGTTGAGTTTCTCCTATCTGCCCAGCGTATGTGGCCACACTATCTGTAAGATACTGAGATTTATGGGTGATTTCAGTGGTTTTAGCTTTGTTCCTCTCCGTACAGTGTCTGCTGCAGTGGCTTCTCACCTTTCACGAAGAGCCTGTGCAAGCTGGCAGTGCCAGCGAGTGGCGAGCTGAGAATATGCAGAAATACTCCCTTTTTGGAAGCCACCTCTGCCAGCCTGGCTGGGGTGACTGAGCCAGGCTGCAAACCTGGCTGTGCTGATGGAAGCAGAGCTCCCGGACTCAGGGTTATGGGTGGGCAAAGGGGAAGGTGCAGGTTGAGCTCTCGCTGTTCGCCAACCCCTCCATCCAGCCCGGGATCTGACACACATCTGGGGACAGCTTTGGCTGCCCCAACCCAGCCCTGCTGGGTACTGAAACTGGCAGGCAGGGCGAGTGCTGGGCACGGCAGGTCCAGTGCAAGCCCAGAAGAGTTGGGTGTGTGGCACACGGACCAATGGTGAATAGTCAGCAACTGAGCTTGGTTACCAGAGTGATGGGGAAAAAAAAGAAAAAGAAAAAAAAAGAAACATTTCTTGGCAGTTGTGGTTCCATTTATTGTCTGTCAGGATAATCACTTGCAGCACCGGCATCCATTCGTTAAACTTCATATTCCCGAGATGCCAAGCCACCAACTGGCTGGAAGAGCAAGAAATACACCCAAGGCGAGCTGTGCAAAGCCATGGGGCACCACGGCAAAGCTGAGCAGAGGGGGAAAGGAGGGGGCCGGAGGGAAGAGCTCTTGGGACAAGTCAGATCTTCCAGCGTGGAAGAAACGTGCCGGCCTCCTCTGTGCCCCCAGCCCCCGTTTTCCCCGCAGGGCAGAGCTGCCGGGCGCTGGATGCCGCTGCCATCTCGTGTTCCCTGCCAGAACTGCTGCCCCATCCCTGCCACGGACCGGCCGGCGATGCTGCGGCACCTTCAGGCACGATGCTCCTGGCCCCTTCGTGTTTCTTACCACCTTTCACCTCCCGCGATGGAGTCTCCCCGCTTCTCGCAGAGCACAGCCGATCTTATTTCCCAGCGGGGACTCCCAGAGGGAGCTGCTCCAGACACTGAGCAGCTGGATAATTAAAGAGGTATTTGGTGCTTTCAGCACAAGTATCACGTGGAACAAAAAGCAGTTCTGACCTTCAGTGGTGGCCAGACTTGTAAAGAATATGATTTACAGGCACCTTCATCCTGGCCAGATTCTCCAGCCACACTAATCTGCTAGTACAAGTTCTAACTCACCTATCCAAAATTCATGCTGTGATTTGCTGGGCGCTAAGTATAAAGCCCACAGCCAGTAATGTCAGAGACAAACACTCCTGTCACGTCTTCGATGGGCACTCCTGTCTCTTGAAGCTCATGTGGACAGATTTTCTCTCACACTGCTTTGGCCACTAGGAAGAGCTCGACAGGCTCGGGAAGAATTCCGTAGAGATGGGCACTGTGTGGGGATCACCGTGCTATGGCAGCTGTTCTAAAACGCTGTTCCAAAACACTCGGGGCCAGCTGCCACGTTACCCACCCTGACCTCGAGGCTCCCTCTCTGAGGACCTGTGGGCTTTCTTTCCTCTCTCTCTGCCTTTCTGCTTCCCTCTGTGCATGATTCTCTGAGGGGACTGCAGGTCACAGACCCCCCAGCCCTCCCAAAGTGTGTCCATCCTTAGTGCAAGGTATCCCTGTGCCTGGGCTGTTTTAGCTTTGGGAGCTGGTGGTGACACAGACGCCGACTTGGCTGGCAGTGTTCTGTAGGCACCAAACTCAGTTCTCTGAGTGTAACAACACAGAAACTAATTTAGTTTAAAAAAATGTTTAAAAGCACCCGAATCTGAGGCTAGTCTGTATTTGCTTGCACTTGATATGGACATTCAGGTAAGTATAGTTGTATTTAAATTGACTCATATATTAATTGGGAGAAATATCACAGAATCATTAAGGTTGGAAGAGACTTCAAAGATCATCAAGTCCAACCATTCCCCAGCAGTGCCAAGCCAACCACTAAATCATGTCTCCAAGTGCCACATCCACATGTCTTTTAAATCCCTCCAGGGATGGCAATTCCACCACCGCCCTGGGCAGCTGTGCCAGGGCCTGACCACCCTTTCAGTGCAGAAATTTTCTCTGATATCCAATCTGAACCTCCCCTGGTGCAACTTGAGGCTGTTTCCTCTTGTCCTGTCCCTTGTTCCCTGGAAGCAGAGCTCGAGTCCCACCTGGCCCCACCCTCCTGTCCCCTCTCAGTCTCCTCCAGGCTGAGCCCCCCCACTCCCTCAGCCCCTCCTGGTGCTCCAGACCCTTCCCCAGCTCCATTCCCTGCTCTGGAGATGCCCCAGCCCCTCCAGGTCTTTCTTGTGATGAGGGGCCCAAAACTGAGCCCAAGATTCGAGGTGTGACCTCCCCAGTGCCCGGCACAGGGGGACAGTCCCTGCCCTGGTCCTGCTGCCACACCGGTGCTGGTACGGGCCAGGGGCTATTGGCCCTCTTGCCCACCTGGGCACACCTGGGCTCGTGTTCATACCTCCAACAGGAACCTTCTGTGAACCAAAGCTTAAAAGAGAGAGTTACTGGAACCCAGGAGACTTGCATAAGACATTCTGAAACCACACACAAACGCATTCCAATATGCCAGGGAACACATTTTTCTCTCCCATGTTCTGATTTTCTCCTCCCTGCTCCTTCCTTCTGTGGTCTCATGTTCTCTGTGCCTCTTCCCAGCCCCTGACGGTCAATAAACGTGCTAGCTGATCCCTTTAAATGGAGAAATGCACACTATGCAGTCTGTACTACCAGACTACACTAAATTGCCAGCTGCTTTTTTGGAATTGAGTTTTTTCTAGGCTTTATGCCAAACAATCTGTACCCGTGAAAGATCCAGCTGCTTCAAGTTGCTCAAGAGTCCAGCTCATCCATTGCTGCCATTTTTTCCTTCCTGGCCCTTTCAAGCTCTTGCATACCTTCCCTTATTTTTTTTTTAGATCTGCCTCGTGCAGATCACACCCTCTCCTTGTACTTTCTTGCTTCCCCTTCTGCCACTTCCCCTGTTCCTCACCCCACAGAAACACATCCCTTTTTTTATGGATAGCTATTTGGGATTGGAGCAGTGGCTTTTTTAGCTTTTTCCTTCTGCCTCCATGAAAGTAATATCCCTTCTGAAACAGGACACTGGTGAAAACTGCCCTTCAGAGGAATGGAAGCAACAGCAATGAAAATTTTGCTCCCTACGTACGGCACAGAAATGGAAGAGGATTTGTGTGGTGCCCCTTTGCCAGCAGATGTTCTGTCAGGGTTCTTAACAAAGTGAGCTCCTCAGTAAAGAGAGTCTCATTTTACACCTCTCGGAAGGGCTGTCCAGAAGAGAATGAAGAGTCTAACCCAGGTCAGAGAAGGGATGAGAAAAGCTCAATGGCTTTAAGGGGAATAAGCAAAACAGGGGAGGAGAAAAAGGCCTGGATTCTTACCTTTCTTCCCACGACCCAACCAGCTTCTGCAGCTCCATCAGAAAGGCAGAACATGAACATCCCCTTTAGCTCTTGTCCCTTCCCTGGGCTGCAATTCCAGTTCTGCTGTGCACTGGTGCTAACGGAGAGGGGCTGTGCCCATCCCCGAGAGCCAAACTGATAGTGGAGCGAGACGATGAGGGAGCCTTCAGCCTCGGCACCAGCTCCCAGAAGTGCTCTCAGCTATTCCGCCTTCCCGTGTTCCAATTAAAGGCTCAACAAGCTTTCAGCAAGTATTTCCTTAGGGGAAGCAAACATTCAATCAACAGGCTCCCCAGGGCAGTGGGCACGGCCCCAAGGCTGCCAGAGCTCCAGGAGGGTTTGGATGGTGCTCTGGGGCACCGGGGGTGGCTTGGGATGGTTCTGTGCAGGGCTGAGGGTTGGACTGGGTGGTCCTTGTGGGTCCCTCCCAACTCACTCTGTTCCAGCATTCCGTGATTGCAAGAAGCTGATGTTCCACTGCTGCATCAAATAGTTCACCCTTTATCCCTTGGTAAAGCCTTGAGCTGCCTTAATTTGAACTTCAGGGCAGAAGCCATGAAGGAAAAGAAGCTAAGGAACATCTGAGATCAGCAGAAGCTGCCTGAATGTTTAGCCAACAGAATTAGCAATAAGGATATAAACTGCCCTAGTTAGGAACAGTCTCATCGACAGAAATTAAGGGGAAAATGTTTGTTATTAGGGAAGGGCCAAATTGAGTGTTTTCCCTAAATTTGAGTTAGCACGCACCTGAATGCCGGGAGACTGCTGAACCTACAGTTTGTGTGTAAAACCATGAGTAAGGTTTCCTGGAGGAGACAGAGGAGAAACTATCACTTTAATGTCAAGCAATACAAGGCAGTGTACACTTAAATGAACTCTTGCTTTTCCTTCTCTCCTTAAACTTAATTACGGAGAACTGTAATTCCTCAAATAGATTACTGTTTAAAAAGCAGAAGCGATCACTTTCAAAAAAACATTCCAAAATACTGTTTTTGAGAATAATGGATCATGCAAGTGCTACCAAGAACTTATTTTTAAAAGTTCTGCTCTTTTTACATTTCTTTTTTTTTTGCTCTTAGGATCTCTTTCAAACCATGTACTAAATCATCAGTTTGGGAGTTTCTCCTGCCTGTTAAGCCTGTTACAATGGTTCAGGCCTTTCATTAGAGTGCTCCCACTCGGTGCATTAGCTTTGTCTCAGAAACACTCTTCACACCTAGAACCAGATCCAGCTTGTTTGTTGGCTTCTGTGGGTTTTTAAACCACAGTTACTGGACCTAAGACATTTTACAATGCCCTCACTTGGTAATTATCAAACCTGACACCTAGTTCAGGGGTACCATGTCCTGAAGTCCCAGGGCTGGGTAAGGTAAGGGGCAGAGCAGGTCCCAGGTCACCCAGGAGATACCAGGCTGTGGAAATTTGCACTTGGAAGCAGCATCTGCCCCTCCCTTTCCTGGGAAAGGACAGCAATGCTCCTGGAAGAGAAGAAAGGACTAGGATGAAGTCATCTTTGCAGCGTTTTTCCCAACAACCACTAATGAACGTTTGCTTGAAGCTTTTATAGAAAAACACTCAAAATAACACTCAAAAATAATAACAGACTCGGTAATATTAACTAGCTACTTTGCTTGGGTTTGAGCTCACAGAGGTGATTTTATAGTTGTCTTTTCTAAGCTCTTGGATGGAAAAACACCCTTTCCTGGTCCTGCAGGGCAATCTACTTCACCAGCCTTTAAAAACGCAAAAATGGGAATATATTTTTGAAACCACAACTCCTGTAAGTATCGGTGTGGCTGAATTTTTACCACCTGATCTAGCGGGATCTCCAAAAAGCACTTAGGTCTTGATTTTCATTGCCTTCATCCTGCAAAACCAGGTACATGGGGATTCTTCCAGGTCTCTTCCAGTCTTCAGGCATCTCAGTCCATCTGGAAATCCTCCCCGCTCCTCCTCTGGGAAGTGAGCAGCCTGTTTTCAAGCCTTACTTGCAAGAAGCAAAGGCTCAGTGCTGAATTACTGACTCGGTTGCAAGCAGGAGTGTGACATTCACTGGCAGATTCCCCTCCTGGAGAGGAACTCCAGCCACATCTGCAGCTGGAATGCAGCTGCCGACCCACCCTCCATCTCTGCACAGGCACCACTCCCCCCAGGCACAGGGAGGGGAATTTTCTACACAGAAAAAGAGTCAAAGAAATGCACATTTTAATTACTAGGCATTCAGCTTTTAATCTGAATATTCTCCTCTTGTTTGCTCATTTTCTTTCTTACTAAGGCGTTCTTGAATCACGCTGTTTAACTCTTTCACAGGTCTGTTCTCACGGGCACGCAGATGGATTTACTGCAGCCTTGCCCCCAGACTTTGGGCATTCTCCTTCAGGGGCTTTCTGTGGGTTTGTTTGTTAATTCCACTGGACAAACTTCAGCTTAAGGCCTTTGCATAGAAGCACTGACTGGTTGGAAGGAACCTTGAAGACCACTCATCCCACCCCCTGCCGTGGGCAGAGACATCTTCCCTAGCTCAGGGACGCTGCCAGGGAAGTGTTCCAGGCCAGGCTGGATGGGGCCCTTAGAGTACATGAGGATTCTGGTGAGCAAATGAGAAATCAGGATGTAATTTCAGGAGGATTTGTCACCACCGCCACCAAAGCATTGTCCCCCCTTCCTTTACCTGTACCAGGTGCAAGAGTTTGCCGAGCTGTTCAGTGACACACAACAATACAGCAGTCTGAGCCAGGCCAAAAGCAATGCAGGAGGACCCCACGGAACAAGAGAGGATGGTTCTCCCTGAATACGAGCACAAAGAATTAATTTTCTAGTTCTGCAGCAAACTTCTCGTGAAGTATTCGGTTTCTCTCAGACAAAAACGACCACATATTTGGCCCCACGCTGAAAATCCCTTCAGCAGAGTCCTTAAAGCACGACACCAAGAGGCAGAACACACAATTCCTTTTCTCTTTTATTGCTCCTGCCAATGTGACCACCTTTACGCAGGCACATTGCTTTCCTACATTAAACACTGCTTTATTAATCTGGAAGCAACGTTTTGCCCTCTACCCCTCCTAAGGTTATCCAATTAACACACAATTATCCTTTTAAGAAAGTTTCCACGTGTTCTCTTTAACTTTTTTTTTCGTTTTACAGATCTGTGTAAAGGTTACTTGGCAAGATTACATGCATATGACGTTAAATGGAGACCAACCCACCACTAAAAGGTAATGCACATAGAACATAATACAGTACTTTGACATCATTTCAAATAAATACCCACATACAAATGTAGTAATTTTAAATGCAACAATATTTCTTATGAATCAATACTGTAACAGAAGATGGAAATACAAGTCCCCACATCTAGGAATAATAATGCTTTTTCCAGCAAACAGAAAGCTTTTCCGCGCCGTCAAAATTAATTCAATTTGTCCTTTTTTTTTTTTCCTCAATGAGGAGCGGGAGAAACTCCCCTCCAGCAAAGCCCAATCGAATCATGGCCACGAGCCTCAACGGGTGGTTGCTGCTCTCCTGCGTTTCTGTTTGCTGCAATCACCACTGGGGGATTCACAACATGCAAGGGGAGATGTCGACGTGCCGGCGCCGTCGCCTTCCTGCACTGCTCGCCTCTTCCACACCGTCTGCTTCCCAACCTGGACTCCTCTTGGATTTCGGTTTGCTTTTTTTAACTCTAGACCCCTGAATTTGCACGATGAACTATCGTTGACTAACAGAATTTTTTACAATTCCTTGAATATATAACCTCTATAGCAAGACTACCGTTAAAAACGTGCGAAAGGGGAGGACGCTTTGCACTTATTGCTCCACGGCTTGACCAAATTCCCAAGCAGCCATCTCGTTCCTCCAAAAGGGACAGGACGTGGCCCACGCTACTCTGAGAGTCTCCCTTCCACTGATCAAAGGCACTACTGGCAATAAGGAGTGACAGAAAGGCGCTGAGAGAGAACACCCTACCGTTGACCACTTTAGAATTTTTCTTTCTAAATGTACCAGAATTTGGCACGATAAAATGAAAAAGTAACAAAACAATTCCAATTTGGAATTTCACTGGTATAGTTGTATAAAATTCTGTTAATCAATAATACTTCAACTTCCTAAAACCCAGGAATTCTGGAATTTATAGGTAATACTACTTATTTAATATTTTTCAAGTGCCTATTACTGTTTTAACCAGAGCAAAGTCAAGTTTTCTTCTTGTTACATTGAACTATTCCTAAGAATAATAATACAATATGAAAAAAACCCCAGAATTTGAATACCCTGGATTTCTTAATGAACATGGCAGTTAAAAAAAAATCAGTAATTTAAACATATAAAGCTTAACGTTTCATAATAATAAAAAACGATGCTGAAGCACAGCACATAGTTTAGCAGAGCTCCTGGTTTTTTTTGTTGAAACTCTTCTCTAATCACAATCCAGAGCCCCCCCCAAAATCTCTGCCACATGCTGATACGTAATTCATAAACCACAGTTTCCAAATTGGAGAGAGACTATGAGCACAAACCACTGCATTTATATAAACTCTTCTACATAAGGAATTAAAGAAGCTAAAGAAAAATATCAAAAGTGCACAGGTTTAACAATCAGGTAAAAAAAAAAAATGAGCATCTGCAAGGAAATAAATTCCCCCAACCAACATTTCTAGGAGAGCACACACTACCACGGTGAGCGTTACATTTGAAGGAGGTTTCTTCAGCACTTGTAAGGTTTCTTACTGCAGCAGCACTTTTAAGTAAAGCTTGTTTGTTTTACAGCTTCGGGCAGAAAGGGAAGGTTTCGGGTAGCACATAGGAAAAGGTGTTTTCAAAAGTTAGGACCAGGTCAGTGGTTTCCATTCTGTGTGCAATGGGCCACCACTCTGACCCACAGTGAGGAAGGCTAAGACATGCTGTTGCACTGTTGGAAAGGCCTTCTCCGGGGACTACTCTACAGCTGAAAAATGGAAACATAAAACGGCGTTAGGGAAAAAAATAAATCAAACTGAAGTGTTTATTTCTCAATGAAAGAACTGCAAACTCGAACCCACGTGCTGCACAGGCAGGTTAGTTGGCTGAGGGTCTGTTAGCCGGCCAGGGGAGCGCTGGGGCAGCTGAGCTCACAGGTGCCTTCCCGGCTCGCTGGGCTCAGCCTGGAAGCAACAGCTTTGCAGAAAGAAGGATTCTTACAAGTACTGAATAAAGCTTTGCCGTTCGAGCCCGAGTTCACGGCAGCGAGGGCGCAAGAAACGTTCTCAGTGAAGCTTTAGGTTCTCCAGAAACATGCGGGTCAGTGTGTCATGCAGGCCTATGCAGAGAATCATCCAGAAGAGCCTGCTCGCAGAGGTAGCTGATGGCGTGAGGGATTTCCCATGCTTTATCCCAACCCATTAAGACTGCTACGAAAGACTTAGAGCAAGTGAGTGGCTCAAAAACCCCTTAATCAAGAATGAAAAGACTCAGTCTTAAATATTACCTAAAAATGCAAACAGCAGGATCAAGTCGCTTTACACCGTTCCTCGGTTCTTTTCTCTGACAGGATAAACCATTGCAGCGACAGACTCAAAGAGCAGCCAGGCTGGCTTTTGTGGTTTTTAAAAGAGTCACAGAAGTGACTGAAGATGGAAACGACCACCGAGACCATCGGGCTAATAGCAAAATTGTTCACAGTTTGAACTGAAAGAACGAGCCAAGCCTGACAGCAATACTCACTGTCTGGGAACATCGAAATCTTTACAGAAAATTCCAGTTAATTTGAGAAAAAAACAACCCCTAACAATGCATTCAATTATGCAATCCAACGGTGCATTCTCCAGTTTATCTTTTTGCCATTAGTATTTTGCAAAAATACTGACATGGAAGCAGTGAAAACTGTGTTAAAGCTCCCCACCATAGGGGAAGCAGAATTTTAACTGTGTCTGTTGGAGCAGAGAAAGTTAGCACTCAAACACCTGCTTTCACCAAGTGTTTTTAAATTGTACTTAATGCAGGAACGAGAAGAATAAAGGCCTTTTGGAAGATTGTGCAGCAAAGAAGAGAAAAGCAGGATTGAAAATTGTAGAAGATGTCTCTTCTAAAACATCAAACCTGCTGTTTAGCAATATTAAAGCTCAAATTCAGGAGAATTCAGTGTTTGCTAAGAAAAGTAATAACAGACACACAGGGCCCACTTTCTAAACCAGAACTGCAGTTTGTTTAAACTTCCCAAGCAGTGCTGTTTGAGCAACATCTTAGAACTGAATCACTTGGGGTTTTTTTTTGTCCCTCCTCTCAATACCAATAAATGCAATTCTGGCCCTGGGCTGTGGTATTCCCACGGCTCCCAGCTTCGGAGCAAAGCTCCATTGGTTTAGTGTCTCCTTGTAGGAATCGAGAGAACTTCCCACCGAAATATCTGGGAAGCCAAAAGGCCCCATGGTTTTCCCTGCGTGGGAAAACCAGCTGTGGTCTTTTATTACCTCCTGTTAGCACCGGGCCATCTCCTGACTACGCACAGGCAAGGGCTGGGGGAGAGGGCGCAACCACAGCAGAAGGTTAGAATGGCTTCAGGAACCGACCACAGAGCAGCCTCGCCTTGCTTTTAGTGACACCACAGGCATACAAAAGGCTCGGGAAGAGTACAAAATGGACAGGGCTTTACATTAAAATAAAGTCTGAGGCTAGGCACTTGGAAACTCTGGGTTAAGCAAGCAACTGTGCCTTGCAGCGCTCCACCGATTTCCCGCGGTTTAGGAAGCAACGTTTTCAATCTTTTTTTTTTTTTTTTAACTCTTCCGTAGGCACCAATTACGAAGTACACTTTTATACTATCAAACTTGTTGTAATTAAGTGGCTAAAAAGGCCCCTTAACAGTTCAAGAGCAGACGAAGGTTCATTTGTTTTTAAAGATTAATATGTATACTAAGCTACTTCATAGCTCATTATTAGCAGGATGATCCGGTTCAATTTCCCGTGCCTCCAATGTAGAGCCCTGTGAAACACATGCTTGCATATGGAATGCAATATCTTCTGTGTACTTAAAACAACGGCCAGAGCTCTGAAATGCTCCCTACTCAGGTTAATACTGAAAGCTGAGAAGAACTCGCTGTGACCGACAATGCTAGAGCACAGTCACATCAATTCTACACGTACATGTTGTGTGGCTACAGTGAGACCTCAAGCAGGTTCTTTCCAAAGTGTTACGCTTGCAAAGAGCAACGTGAAACCACAAAGATCCTTTCAGGACGCAATTTCTCAGCGTGGAACTGTCTACCAGGTAGGATCCCAATTCTTAACATTTTATGCTTTATATCAGATGGGGTAACTATTGCATATTTTCAATATAAATGTGCAAGTTTCTTCTGGTCATCCCTCTGAAGAGAGGGAAACAGAGTGTAAATAATGTACCCTACCAAGTGTTTTTCTAGCTTTTATAGCCTAGAAAAGCTTCAGGACTTTGGTCAGTGGTGATCCAACAGCAAGTTTTCAACATCTGCCAGAACAGGCAAGTTCTTTTGATTCCAGTTTCCAAATACTCTGCATTTCCAAGACACGCCTCTAATTTTAACCTTTGCTTTTCACCACTGTGTAAGCCACAATAACAAGGAAGGTTTTCCTGTTTGTTCCTGCCTGTGAAAGCATTTACTGAAGTATGCTGCAACCCTGGAGAAAGGATCACATTTGTGCTATACAAACTACAATTAGTAACACCAGATATACTCTATCAGGTGTACTCTCAACACTTACCATAAACAGCAAAACCCAGACATGTTAATTGTGGAAAAAGCTAATTCCTTTCCACTATTAACTTGTTAATAGCATCCCCATACTTATGCATTAGTTACAGTTAAGAACACCATAATACAATCTGTATTACCTGGTTCAACAACATACTAGTACAAGTCAACTCACCGCGACATTAGATAGTGGGGATTTCCGCTGACAGTTACAGCATAAAATAAGATGCAGAATATGATTTTTCTAGACACCTGCCCTAGTCACAATAGATCTTATATTTCTCACTACAAAACACCTGGTTGTTGAGGACGGATCCTTCAGCCCTGTCTGCGCAGGACCGAATGTGACTTACGCTGGGGTTACTGCCCTTGGCTTTGGAGGCAGACTTGGTGCGCACCCTTTTGGACTGCTCGTGGTCCAGCTCCAGATGCTCCAGGCGCTGGGTCAAGGCCAGTTTCTGCTGGATGGCCATCCGAAGCAAGGAGTTCAGAGTCTTCTTCTCATCCTCGGCTGCTGCAAGCTGCCTCTGCATCTCATCCAGCTGTGTGACATACTCGTCACATCTGCAAGGAAACACACCCGTCTTTAGCAACCCTGCTTCCACCACAAACCACGGATCCCTGGTGCCCAGCCTAGGCCAGCACTGAGAGCTTTGCAGCTGCTGGCACACACACACTCTGAAACAGCAACTTCATTAAACCTGTAGGAACCCACCTTTTCACTGGGGTTATAAACCCCCCACGCTCAGCCTTTCGGGGTGGACTGTCATTAACGGAGCCCTTGGAGGACGGGAGCGTGGAGCCTGAAGTAACAGTGTCTGAAGGTCAGGGAGATGTCCTCTCACAGGAGGACAACCCACACAGTCCTGTCACTTTTGTCTCTGCTTACAGAGGCCACAGTGCTTCTAACCTCAGGCAGCAGCAGGAGTGCTGTGACATGGCCATTAACACCACCCGAGGGGCACCTGAACTTGGTCATTCCCTACTCACTTTACACCAAGCCCAAATAACAAACCTCCGGGGGTGACTGAACAGCATTGGTAAAAACAACCCCCTTTCAGAATTCTAGTTTAATCTGCTCTCATTCCCGATGTTAAATATCTGTAAGTAGTGGATGTGGTCTTTATATAATTGTTTTCACCATCAAAATCAATTTTAAATCAATTTTAAAACAAAGGAAATGAGCATTTCTGGGAAGGCTGCGGTGAAGGTGTACGAGTGCCCCAAGCTGTTCTATCTACAGTCATTGTCACTGAGCCTGGCAGCTGCTTAACTTGCACCATGAACAACTTAAAAACATTAACATCCTTACATGTAGATGCATGTTTACCGCACAGAGACAGTTATGCATGTGGGTACAGCAATAAATATTCATAAGTACCAGCTGGAACTTACAATGGCCCCATCTGTAAAATACAACTTCTTCATGAAAACAAAAATATCAGCAGAGAAGTTCCTTTTTAATATTGAAATGGAAAAGCCCCTGACTTTAAGGGATATTTATCATCATTAAGTAATATAATGGAGACTGGAAAAAACCCTACCACAAAACAAAACCCCATTGATATGCAGATTCATCAGCTGTGCTCATCCTATCAAGCCTCAAACTCTGCTTTCCCTGACCTTAAATAGCAGCATTAGGCCTATATTCCTAATTACACTTGCTTGGGAGGAGAAAAAGAAAAAAACCCAAATTTTATTTTTGAATACATATGGAGATTGAGCACTATTCTAGAAATATTCATATAAAACTGCATGAACTATAACTGTGCTGCAGCTTCCGAGGTTTTGGGGAGGTTGGGGCTCCCACACGCGCAGGAGTCTGTCCCCTCACACCTCTGGGCATCCTGCTCTGGAGCTCCTCACAGCCTCTCCCAGGGGAAAACCACTGTGTGAGAGGTTTTTCTTTTGAAGAAAACAAACCCAGGAACAAAAAATTTGCTGGAAGCCCAGCACCTGCTCTCATCACAGCCAGAGGGACCTGCCAGGGCACAGCCAACCCCTACAGCCCAGGGAGCAGAAGATCTTGTCCCATTTACCCATTTAAGCGCTGAAAACTCAGACTGAAATAGCCCTAGGAAGTCTGAAAGGACTGAAATAACCTCGAGGGCACAGCAGTGCCCCCTCTGAGGGAAGGTGGCAGCAGCAGCTGCAGAGGGAGGGCACGGGCACAGAGCTGAGCAGCTCAGAGCATCCCTCTGCCCCAGGGGATTACAGGGGCTTCCTTCCCTTGGGGGGAGTAAGGCACAGGCTCAAGATTCCTGGGAGGTTTGAGGGCTGTGATGTGAAACCCCCCAGCTTTCAAAGACATTTGAGCTGAAAAGCCAAGTCTGGTTATATCAAAAGTGACCTTTTTCTGCCCACACCTCAGTCTGATTCCTTCCAAGCTCTACTGCTGCAAACCAGGGGGATGTGCAGACAGGGTTGCCAATTCCTTGAGGAACAGAATGAGGTTGCTTCAGGAAAACGTGACATGGTCCTAGAGTGATCTGTCCCTGTTCCCCTTATTTCTTGCTCAGTATTACCCTCCCAAAAGATCTAGGCAAGGTGAATTTATCAGGAGGTTTTTCCTCCCCTTTTCCAGCTTCTTTCTTGGGAATTAAAACATATGGATGTTTTTTGTCCAGACCAGGAAGCTACTGATGCTCCAAAACTCTCAGCTCAGTGAAGCACCGCCAGGATTGCTGCTGTCTGTTGATTTGACTTGCACCAGAGAATTGCTAACCCTGCTGGCCACGGGGAGAGGGGCAGATCTCCTGCCCCCACCCCATTTAGAACAAAGAGATGCTGAAGAGGAAACAAAACCACGGCACTAAAGCAGAGCAGGGACTTCCCACACGGTGTTCTGATATCACCCCTCCCTCTTGGTCAAGCACAGCCAGTTGTGCCAAAGCCAGTGGTGACACAGACAGATGCCTGGCAGAGTCTGGAAGGCAGCAAAGTCTTTCCCACGTAAGCCAAGCTATAATTAAAGCCAGGATTTTGACTCCAAAAGATTATGGTGGCAAGTCATTATCTCATCAAGCTTCCTGTTAGCACAAAGACTTACAACATCAAATGACCGTCCCTAGAAATTACAAGGTATTACAAATACCTAAATTAGCTTTTTCCCCCCCACCTTTGTTTTCCACAGAATTCTATTCAGGGAGCTTTTCCTTCCTTTCCAACACAAGGGCCTTGTTATCAGCAGCACCTGCAGTTTTTCACTGTACCTGAGCCACTCTTCTCACCCGCACAGGAGGGCACTGGGGACAGGCAGGAATGTGTTAACTACTCTGCCCACACACAGTCCTGCATATCCAAGAAGGTCAGAATAGAAGATGTCTTTGTTTTAACAGCACCTCTGAAAGAAAATAATTGGGCTTTTAGGAAGAATATGGAATTAGCATAAGCCTGTTGTATTTTCACACATCCACAGCTTTAAGTGAATAGTGAACACAAGGCTTTGATGTTGCCCATTTTCTTACTACCGCCAATTAACAACTATCAAAAAAAAAAAAAAGAAGCTTAAGGAAACTTCGGCTAGATTCTAAAAACCACCACCAGCTAAACCAAATATCTACAGGGGGAAAATAAATATTCTAAGTGTTAAATATAATACTGAGAAATAAAAACTAAATACTCTAAAGCACTCTCTGAAGCCAAATTCTTGAAAACCCTAACAATGGCTTGTGGCATTTTCCAGAGATGGATACCACTGCTTCCCACAAACACCACTCGTGCCTTAGTTCTACAGACCAGTTTAGCATGTACTAGTTTTAATACCATTTGTAGCTAAATTCACCAGTGAATCAGGCTCTGCTCCAGAAAAAAAAAGGAAAATGTGATGTAGCCAAATGCACCTGGACATAATTATACTTTTCCCTCCCCTCTGCAATCAATGAGAACCACGTGGCAACTTCCAAGGAAGCAAGACAGATGTGACTAAAGAGAGAAGCATCAACTACTCCCACCTCCAGAGATTAGACTGTCAACCCACGTAAGAAATTCGAACATGGAGGATTAAAATCACCATTTCGCAGCTTTATTAAAAACTGGGAAATGTATTAGCAGAGACACAGCTAAAATGAGATGTAAATGAGCACTGACTGTGTTCGGCTGTGGGAGATCAGCCACCCGCTGGTTCTGACTCTTTATATTAGAAATTAATATTAAAGACTGATTTTTAACACCTTCCCCCCACCCCAAGCCCTGGTGGAAACCAGTTCATCTGCAGAGGAAGCGATAATTCGTGTTACCAGAGGAACACAGGGAAGAAGAAGGTGATGGCAGCAATAAAGCCACCGAAGCTCCTCTCACCAGGTCTCCTGTGCTCTGCCTCGGGTGGTGTAGCAGAGATGGGTCCTCAGCACCCAGGGCACATCTGGAGCCAGCCTGTACATCACTGGGATGGTCAGGTGGAAGAACTGAAGGTTGTTACTAGGAACTGACTGCAGAAGACAGGCACGTCTTCAGAAAACAGCTCATTTCTGTGATCCCACACAACCTGCCTGAGCTGGTCTCCTCTGAAGGAACTCACAGCGGACAGAGTTTCACGTATCCATAAACCCAAACAGATCTGGGCTTTATAAAGTTGTGAAGCAGAAGTGTTAGAAAGCTTGACCTTGTGTGAGCCACCCCCCTGGCAGGTGAGTTTGCCACGTGCACTGCTCCAGGTGCAGCCCCACCTGAACTCACAGACCCAAGGGCAGAAGCCAGGCCCTGTGGTAGGTCAGTATCTTTGACACATCCTTAGGAAGTACACTAAGCCCATCCCTTCCCTGGGTTTGCAGATCCAAATTCCAGTAATTTGTTCTTCAAAAAATCCTGAACAATAGCACAGTTCCTCAAGAAGGCAGAAGGAAGAACCCCCCACGTGTGAATGGACACAGGCAGGTGGCCAGGACAACCACAAAACCACGGCTGAGAGGCAAAGAGTGGATTTATCTCATTCCCTTGTAAACCAGAGGATCCCAAAGCAACCCCTGGGCACAGACACCCCAGTGGGAACGCAGCACCCTCAGGCTCAGCCCATCCCAGGGGTGCTGGGGCTGCTCTTTGCACCCCTTTGCCAAGGGCCTTGTTCACCACCACGCTGGGACCTCCCTGTGCTATTTGTGACCTCTGAGCTTTGATCTCCCCCCCAAAAGGGAGCTCAAACGTGTCTGTGAGAGCACCTCCAAGTCTCTGCAGTCACCTGTGTTATCTCCCCACAGAAATTCTACTTCTCAGAACAGAGAATAAACAGCAGTAGGTATAATATATGGTTTCCCACACTTAGATCCTCCAGGCCCTGCTGTTTCCAGATGCGAGTTCACTTGAGCAAATCTACCCCCAATCTTCTGCTTTAAACCCTTTCAACACTCCAGATTTAGGCAGTTCACAATTACAGAAAAGCAAGTTCATGGGAATATGTATGGAAACCTTAGCCAATTGCTAATTTGTAATTCCTCAATACCTCGCACTGAAAACTCACTTGGGTTGTATTATTTGAAAGGAATGAAACCAGTGGCCTTTATTTACCCAATTTACTGTGATTTTCACTATGAATGGCACATGGTTTATATCCAGCCATAGTTTTCTAGAATCTTCATAATCAGCCACGTGTAATCAATGTCTGTCAATAAAAGCTAACCAAGTAATCAGACCACAAATCTCTCCTGTAGTTTGAAGCATATGGGAAGAATTCTCTTCTGCACTGAGAAGAGCAACCAGCCCCTCAGTGCTGGGCACTGCAGCTCTTCTTAATTTCCACCAATAAAACCTCTCAAGGATAGATGATAAACTTCTCTGGCAAAGTCCCTCCTCCTGGCATTCAAAAGGAAACACCTTTCTATTTTATATTTGAAGGTTAAAAGTAATAGTTCTATGCCCCTAGATTAGAAGTGTAAAGCTGTCACACAGGCAGAACATTTGTCCCAGTTTTTCACTGAAGGAGTAGCAGGGGTGGAAGAAGGATCTAATCCCAAACTCTTCAGCTCTCCCCACCCCACCCAAGCTGTGCATGTGCTTCGCTTTTCCCGGCCTACGAGCACTGTCACTTCCTAGGAATTGCCAGACGAACCCACGACTTGCCAATCCAAAACCCCAGGGAGATGAGTAACTGCTGCAGGGATCTCCCAGATTTTAAAGTAACTCACTTTCCACTTTGGTTAAAACCAAAAGGGCAGACAAGCTGCCCACCAGGAGCTGGCGCAGTCCAGACCTTTTCTGTCTCCAGGCATCATTCACCACTTCTAGATCTAGCACCAGGAACAGGAGGCAAATACTGTTACTCCTGTCTGGGAATCCCATCCTGGAAATTTTCAAAGTCACATTTTCTGCGTCTGGCTCCTCTGACCATTTATCCTAGGGGTTATTTTTAGAAAAGCTGAATTCTTTCCCATGTGGAGTCCAGTGCAAAGACCCTTTAGCTGTACCTCGCAGTCCTGGGAGGACTGCACTGCTCTCCACAGGAATTTCAACTCCTCTGTGTTCTGCAGGCCTTTGATGTCCACGGACACAAGAGTATTTTCCCAAATGCTTTGAATACTTGGAAAACTGACAGGAGTGTGATTCAGAGCTGATGGGTATATTCATTTCAAGCACCTTTTCTCCAGCAGAGAGCCACAGCTAGCTGCTGGTTTGGTATGTGTAAGCGTGACTTTGTTTCTCTATCAAAAGCACTGTCTTGTCATTTTAATCTCTTGTTACACCCTCACAGGTTTCCCAGTATGTTCTCACACACTTGTCCCCTTGCTGACTTGCTGCAGTTTGTTTCTCCCTTTATTTACTGTTTATGAAACACTGGAACAGGGGGATAGCCATTAATTACATCTCCATAGATTACATCTACTTGTTTTCTGCTTTCCAAAGCCTTCTGCTCTGCTGCAAGGCTTTTATTTTATTCTAGAATAAAATAAAATTCTTTATTTTAGAAGAATGAGAAATGACTGTTTCTCTTTCTTCCACTGCTTATTCTCAGGCTCTGGAAAAGAACCAGAGACTACATTAACAGCAAAGCTGAGAAGCCTGTGCCTTTCACCAGGGGAGTGAACTTGTCTCCCAAGTCACTTCTCAGAGCCAGCCTAAGCCTGTCAGGGTTTATTAGGACAAATGCAACTTCATATGAACAGAATTGTTTGGTTTTGTTGCCTGACCCTCAACAAACACTGTGTATGGTTTCTGCCATTTTCTATATTTAGCAGAAGTTTTGAAGGATGCTTACTCAAATTCTTGCAAATTAAACTCAAGGAAAACACCAGCTTAACAAAATGAAATAACCTTTGCTTTTTAAAATGCGAATTGGTGTGTAAACTGCCTCCTTGCTTTAATCCATGACAAGTTTTCCCGGTGCATTCTTTCCCTGGCTGTGAAGGGATGGCCATGCTGGCCTCCTGCCCTGCATCTAATGATCCTCCAAGGACTTGAGCCTGAACTGCTGGTGGATCAATCTGTGGAGAGTACTCTGGAAACTGCAGCTTCAGAGGTGTTCTCCAAACAACTTGCAAGAAACCTACAGTTTTCTTCCTCTCTCCTTCCTCGCTGCTAAGTTATCCAAAGCAAACCTCAAGGTGAAATTCCAAGTCAGATTTTTCTCATCTGTTTTGCCTCAGTATTTTTCCCCCTGTAATCAATTTTAAGAAACCTGAGCTCTGATTTGCTTGCAAGGTTGAATAACAAATTGCTTACAGGCAACCCAGAAACATAATCTTGACCTGCAAGACACAGAAATCATGCTTCACTCCTACCCTAAATCATTAGAAAACTGGGTATATTCACTTCAAGTTCCCCCAAAGCACTTGGGAGCAGCTCTTTGTCTAGCAAAGAAAGGAAATAGTCTTTCTTCTGACAACATTTCAGAGGAGGATGAATTAATTTATGTCACATCTGCCATTAACCCTCCTGCTCACACTTAAGTAGGGATTTATATTCTCCTGTGTTAAAAAAAATCTTCCAATTTTCTTAGCCTACTAAATGGCAGTTTAAAAAAAATAAATAAGGCAAAGCCTACCACCAAATATGTTTTGGAGGTCAAATATTTTTGCCATGGAAAACAAGCACCAGCTGCTGGCTCTCTGCTCCCTACATCCCTCTGAAGTGACCTGAATACCCTCAAACCCTGACCTGGACCCCGTTGCCACTCTGCTTTATCCCTGCTTGGTGCTGGTGGTCACATTAGACACTGCAGGGCATTGCTCACAATAAACTCAATTCTCAGCACCTCTTGGTTCAGACACACGCGAGCAAAGACCCCAGTGAAGTGACTTAACTGCAAATACGTGCTCTTTGTACACTGCTCCCACCTTGACTGACTCCTTTGTGCAGCTTCATTTGTCTGGGGTGCTGCAGCACTTCCTCAGTGCTGGGAGCTGTTAATCCGTGGTGTGCGAGCCTTCCCTTGTCTCCAGCTGAGGTCTTAGTGTATTTTCATTACTTATTAAAAATACCTGCTGGTATTGTCAAATTAGTGGGATTAACCTACTTTAAGAAGGAAATTAGGTCAGTTACTATATTCATACCCAGCCTCCAACTCTTATGTGTTGTTCCAGCTCTCTTGCATCCTCCAAAATGGGTGTTTTCCTGTGGAAAATATACACGTGTGTGCAGCACTCTGCTTCATGCCACACTTGAACACAACACTGAAGCAAACAGGGAGGGGTAGAGGCTCCATCACTCCTTATCAAGCTCTGCTGGTCCAAACCTCTTGGCTGTTAAGAGCTGCTCCATCAGCAGGCTGTGACAGTGAAGACAAATTAGGCCGTGACATTCTTCTGATATTTGAAACACAGCTGAAAATCAAGACTCCAAACCAGTTTTTGAGCTTATCTCCACCACAGCACTGGGAACACCCAAACCTACCTTAACCAGAGGAGACTTAGATGAAACAGCCACTGACAGGAATGCACTTGGCCAACCACCAAACCACTAATGCTCCCTGACCAGGGATCAGGAGGGGAGGGGATGACAACACCCCACCTGCAGTCCTGATAGCCACTGGGGCATCTGACACACTGGCCATGCTGGCAGAAAGAAGCAGATCTTCATGCTCTGTTCAAATGTCACCCTCTCAGGCCAGGGGCAGACCCCAAGGCCCAGCTGCTCTTCTGCCAGGCAAGGCTCAGGAATGCTCACAGGACAAAAGGCTCAGCAGGCCACATCTCCTCACTCCATCCTCAGCTTTTTGAGCCTTCCTTTGCTCCTGGCTCGTTTGGTTCAGTATGGTTACCAAGCAAATAATAAATTGTTCCTTTAGGCAGGGGAGTCTGCTGTGCATCCCCAAAAAGAGCTCACTCCTCCTCTGTTCACCCACGACTCCCTGTGAGAGCATCAGGACACAGCTCCTGAGTCTGCTGCTTTCAGAAAAACTTTCATTCTGCCTCCTCCTTACTGTCTTCCCAGTAAAAGGACAAGATTGACTTCCAGGACAATACACCAAGAGAAAGGCAGAGAGAGAATTACCCCTCTGGCACTTCTCTGACAGTTCTCCCTCTCCAAACCAGTTCACATCACTGTCCCATCCGGAGGCAGGAGTGGTGCAAACAGACTCACTCAGGGGGAATTCAGCCAGCTGGCTATGTGCATCTAGGAAAAATAACTGTATGCTGCTTCTCTTTCCTCCCAGCGTCAAGCTGATCTACAACTCACAAAGAGGTTGCAATTTCTGCATATTAATTACACTAGCAGAAAAGGAGAGAGAGAGAGGAAAGAAAGTAGGACACATGCAGACTGTACAGGCCATTCCATTCCCTGGCAGAACGAGCTGCCACAGTTGAACCTTTAGCATTCCTTGGTATCCATTTCACTTTCCACGCTTACTCTATGCACAGATACTGCTGAGAGAAGCAGAATCACCAGGAAGCCAAGGATTACTCAAGGAACATGAGAGCTCCTGTAGAAGCACTCCCCAAAACGACTGCACAGAGGAGTCTCAGGAATCCCCATCTGCATCCTCACGATTCCTTACCATGGTGCTCCTTAGCAGGTGACAGAGAAAACCTTTTCTGGCTTTTTGTTTTGTTTAGGTTTTTTTTCTCTTTTCCTGCTTCCCAGGACCAAACTGAGAGCTCCTGAGGCGCGAAGCAGACCTAGAATGTGGAACACGGTGTTGCCCCAACACTCCCCCAAAGAATTGTGTGTGCTGGAAGAACGTTTGCTGGCAGCAGCTAGCACCATGCACAGCAAAACAGCATTTATCACTGTCCTGACGTGTGATGTGCCACCACGTGGCATACGCAGCACAACGGGGGCATCAAGGCCAGCAGAAACAGATTTGAGAAGGAAGGTCCTGCTTGACCAACCTGATCTCCTTCCATGACAAAGCAACCCACTTACCAGATGAGGGAAAGGCTGTGGATGTGTCTGTCTAGGCTTCACTAAAGCATTTGGCACCATCTCCCACTGCATCCTCCCAGAAAAACTGGCTGCTCGTGGCTTGGATGGGTGGATTCTTCAGTGGTTAAAAAACTGGCTGATGGACAGGCCCAGAGAGCCGTGGTGAATGGAGGTGAATCCAGCTGGGGTCGGTCACTAGGGGTGTTCCCCAGGGCTCACTCTTGGGGCTGGTCCTGTTTAACATCTTTACTGACGATCTGGATGTGGGCATTGAGTGCACCCCCAGTAAATTTGCAGATGGCACAGAGTTGGGTGGGAGTGTTGATCTGCTGGAGGGCAGGAAGGATCTGCAGAGGGATCTGGACAGGCTGGATCAATGGACCAGGCACAAGTGCATGAGGTTCAACAAGGCCAAGTGCCAGGTCCTGCACTGGGGTCACAACAACCCCCTGCAGTGCTCCAGGCTGGGGGCAGCAGTTACAGTGGTAGTGCTGGGTGCATGGTTGGACTTTAAGATGATAAAGGTTTCTCCCAACCTTCACGATTCCATGTGTCAGCAGGGTTTTATGTCTCTTAACACCACAAAGCTCAACTTAGAAGCAGAAGCGAGTTCCAAAGACACGAGCACCCAAATCAGCTCACACAGGTCAATGAACTGACAGACACCAACTGCAGGATGGACAACCTAAGGACAATAAAGACCTTTGCAACATCTTTACTTTTCTCTAGAGCGTTAAGGCCAAGCAGAGTCACACCTTCAGCGCGTAACATACGCTTGCTTTGCATTCTTAAATGTCACTCCTCAGAGCCAACTGCTTCAAGAACCAGTGGCAACCTCCCAGCCAACAGCTCGATGTTCTGCAGCAGCACAACATATCCCTGCATGTTCCCCACCAACAGGAGACACCACAGACACACAGTGTAAAGCAACAACCTCAGGAACAGACACCCACCCCTCCACTCTCTGCGGGGTTGGTGGGGAGGATGTTCAAGGCACGACATTTTGCAGAGTTCTTACGTTCTTTACCTTGTAGCAAACATTGCTCGCAGGGAAGAGAAGGTGGCAGCATCCTCTTTCAAAGCCTTCAGCTCATTTCGCAGCTTCATCATGGTCTCTGTAACCATCGCTTTCTCGTTCTCATACTTGCTTTTTAAGTTGGCAAGGGCTACCTCTGCAGTCTGTTGGTTACCAGGAAGAATGGAAATGTAACATTTAATGAAGCTCTTCACCCAATGGCTGGCTAAAGAGAGTTCTAATCACTATTCAAATAAAGAAACATTTACTTTGTACCGGAATGTTAAACTTGTGGTCAATTTTCCTTGTCCAAATAAAATAAAATTTCATTTCTGAACACTGGGAACAGGCATAGGAGTCTCCTACTCCCATTAACAGTGCAGCAGCATTAAGGAGTTACAGCATATGCATGTGTGACATCTCTCTCCAGCTACTGAAAGAAATTAAGCTTTATATACTTCAACACAAAGCAATGAAGCAGCCTATTTACTATCTTGATATTTAAATGCACTTGTCAATCACTTGCACAGTTCTCTAACCCTTATAGCATTTTGCCTATGTTACGTCTTTTAAGATAGGCAAATTTTAATATCTTACATTATTAAAATGTGCAAAAGCAAACTTAATGTACCCATTTCATGCTGAAGCAACACTGTACTTTTTTTGAAGACAACTTCAATCTGCAGTACTTTAACTGCAGAGGGGATGACAAGGCATGTCACATGGTGTTTTAAAGGCAGTCGTTTCCATCTGCTACACTGCTAATGTGTGTTGAATGTCACAGACCAACCCCTACAGACTAATTTTATCTTTCACCCGTTATTTTGAACCATGTTCTTATATTGCATCCTCATCTTGGAAGGCTCTCTTTCATTTTGCACTCCTCGAGAGAAGAGTACTCAAGTTTCAGAACTCTTTAAGGGTAACTACTAGGACTCTTTCAAGTGAAAAATAAGATTTACCTCTTCATTGTAGGTGTCATATTAAATATCAGCTGGTCTAATTCAGACAGACAACAGACTGAAGCTACTTTAGCCTTAATAAAATCTCACGAGTATGTGACAAGCTGAGGTGAGTTCCAGCTTCCCGGAGCTGGCTGCCTCTAACAGAAGAGCCTGCTTCAGCCTAGACTAGACGAGCCTCAGCCACCAAAGCCCCCCGGAGCTGAGGGAATGGCAGTGTGACCTCAAGGACAGATTCTCTTGTGTTTCTGACCTCATTCCCTGGCACTGCGATCTCCACACCCGTAACACCCAGTTACCTGTTTGTTGGCCTTCAGCACGGTCCGCAGAGTCGCTATCTGCTCCCTCTTGGTGCTCAGCAGGGACTTCAGCTTCAGGATCTCTTCCATGAGGGCTTCCTTGTCTTTGTCCACCACGGGCCCAAGTTCTTGAGTGGCAACACGCTGCCTGGACAGCTCGGTTGTCCTGTCCACAGCAGCCTGCAGGTGTTTGATCTGATCCCGAATTATAGCGATCAAATTGTAAATGTTCATCGGTTCCTTGCGAGGATCTGACACGGGGGATGGCAGAGATGACACCGGGGACGGGCTGCTGTCACCGCTTCCATTCTCTGCCTTTCCCAGCTCAATGGTTAACAGCCCTTTAGAAAGAAGAATGGGAGACCTTCTTCCCTTGGCCTCTGGGCTGCTGCGTCCACCTTTGCCTTCCTTGTAGTAGTCCAGCATCACTCTGTTCGGAGTTTCATTGTTGCACATGCAGACGTGGTGGTATAAGTTGGCCAGCTCTTCACTGAAGGTGACTAGTTCATCCTGGGCCACGCTGAGGCTGCCTTGTGTTTCTCCAGCAACATCACTGACTTTCTTCAGCTCCTTCTCCAGCTTGGCCACCTGTTCTCTATCGTGCCTACTGGACTTTTCCAGCAGGGTGATCTTCTCAGTGAGAGCTTGGCTCTCGGTCTCATATCTACTCTTCTCTTCCTCATACTTAGACTCACATTCTTTGTATTTGGCCTTCAAATTTTTGAGCTCTTCTTTTAGGTCAGTAGTTTCTGCCACGGCCACTTTGTACTTGCACTCCAGGATCTCTGGCCCGTTGATGTCAACTTCATAATAGTCTCCATCCTCATGGCTGTCTCGGTCCTTCTCGTTGTCAAGGGCAGACTGGCGCTCCTTGCTGGCCTGGAGCTTCTTCATGGCATTCAGGTTTTCAGTGAGCCTGCCAACTTTCTCATGCTGCTCTGAGAGGGCCCCCCGTGTGTTTTCCAGCTGCTTCTGAGATTCCTGTAGCGTTGTTAACAAGTTCACCTTTTCTCTTTCCATCTGAAATGCAGGAACACAGACATTTACGGAAAAGGAACTGTATCACTTCAATAGTTTTATTCTAAGGGACAGCAACTTAGCCAAGGGTCCATATGGTTACAGCAACCCAATCACTCACACACTGTGGAAAAGGCCATATAATGTATTCTATAATTATCTCAAGTATACTGTTCACTGCCAATTCTTTCTCATTTCCTTTTCAAAATGCATATTTTAACACGTTTATTCCCTAGCTGATGGTCTCACTGTAAAACCATCCTTTCAGCAAAAGACAAGCTAAAGTTTATAATTAACAAAGAAATATTAGAAAACATGCAGCTAGCTTATGGTGAAAGCTTGGAACTTCATGGAAGACTCAGAAATACCAAAACAACAAACGTTCAATATCTTCCAATTCTAGATCAATCAAAGCCTCTACAAATACACTATGAACTGTGCGGTGGCCGTGTGAGAGACTGAAAGGACCAAAATTACACCCCAAACAAACTCTGGGAGCTACTTGGGAACGCACAATTCTTTAGGAAACCCATTTACCTGCACAAGCTGCTGTTTGAGCTTCTGGATTTCCGAAATGTTTAATTCACTGAGAAGATCCGAAACCAGGCTCGGGGCTGGAGGGAAGCTTTCGTTCTTCTTGGGTGTTGAGGTGCTGTTCTTGCCGTTGCTGAGCTTGCTGAGGCAGTTCTGGTCAAAGCCGTTCATGATTTCATCATTGTTGGGCTCCGTGGCTTCGTCGCTGAACTTCAGCCCATCCAAGGAGATGTTGAGGTGGCTGTTGTACATGGAGTCATTGATGTTCATGTAGTGAGACAACTCCTTACGGAGGTTGTTCTTCTGCTCCCGCTCGGTCTTCAGCGTCTCCAAGGCCTCCTCCAGCTGCCGCTCGGAGATCTCCTTCAGGCGGATGGCATCTTCCAGCTGGCTGTTGAGAAACTCAGTCTCCTCCTCCAGCCTTTTGATTTCATGTTTCAGGCCTTCAAACTCCACCTGCAGATGCACAAACGGAGGGGAAAGACCTCTGATGAAAATGCCTGCCTGCGAGGCGTTTTGCTCTCGAATGTTTGATTTTGATTAAATACGGGAGGAACAGAACACTTGTTTCATTCCTGGAGTCTGTTCTGGCACTAGGACTGTAAACATGGCTTATGTCATTTACCTGCACAGAGACCACGGATTAAATTTACTGAAATTACTAAGCAAGCTGTCAAATGAGCTGAGCTATTCCAGCTTAATTAGAACAGGTGGGAGATACAGTGGGTGATACAGAGGCATCCCAAAACAGGCTTTCCTAGCACAGCATGCAAACATTTTTCTCTGTTTAATTAACAAACCCCCTGGCTGACTTTCCCACAAAGTCAAGCTCCACATCTCCAAAATCCAGCACGGCAAAGCTGTGCTTCTGACACTGTGCTGCACTGCCATCAGAACACACCACTGGCTTAAAACTGCAGTCAGGCTCTGCTTTTATACATACAAAATAAAATGTTTTATCATTTCAGCACATCTGGAGAGGGGCACAGTTCAGGCTTTACACTTCAGACTCACACTGGACGAGCTTGATGACATGCTGTAATGTTTTCACCAGTAAAACTGCATTTTTAAAAATCTCTCTTGCACTGAAATGATGAACACCAACGATGAATGTAAAATTTTGAATCACTTGGGGGAAGTAGGAAGGAAGGAAGCTTAAAGAACATTTTTTTCTTACTCTGAAAGGAAGGAAATCACACCACATGATATATGACACTAATTACTTTTGCCAATTGCTAAATGAATTTTAGATGCCAACAGAGAGCAGTCTGGGAGTGCTGTACCACACCCAACTTACAAACCAGGAATCACCCACGTTATGTTAATTCACTGATGCAAGTTAAGCCTGGGAAAACTTGACGGTTGTTTCCAGTTATGTCAGTAGGATAATTAAAAGTTCATCAAATAAAGTTCTTCAAGGCAGAAAATTAAATACTCCATTGCCATGAAAAGAATGAGCTCTTGATTCTGTATACAGCCACTGAGATAAAATATTTCAGATTGCAGCCTATTTTCAAAGTTTCCAGAATACAAACACAGCAGTCAATAATTACCAACAACTACCACAACAGCATCTGAGCTTAACTTTGGCTCAGCCAAGAATGGCAGCACATCTGAGTGTGAATATTGTTATTTTAGAACGTGAACACGGAGCTGGGAACTCTCACTTGCTGTTCTGAACGTGGTGAGCGAGACAAAGAAGGTAAAAACCCAAAGTAACCAACTACAAGGGTTGGATTTTAGCAGCTGCCTCTCTCCCAGCCTGCATCCAGAGCACATCCATCTCCCTTTTGTCCCCACTGTGGGATGTCTCAAAAGTCGTACAAACACAAAGAAGTGGTTGGATGTTCAAACGAGACAGAACCACTGTGTAACACAGGAATTAAGTGGTGCTACCAAAGCCAACCTCAGTGGTTGAAAAACTTGCCTGATTTTGCTTCAGGACAGACACTTGTTTCTGGAGACAGATATTTTCCTCTTCTAGCTCAGTGTAGTCTTGCAGCAGTCGTGCTTCTCGGAATTTGTACTCTTTAATGTCGTCTCGCAGACGGGCCCTTTGGATCTCCACGTTCTGGTTGACCTGGAGAAACCAACAAAAGAACACCCAAAATGACGGTGATTTGGTCAGCTACAATTAAATTGCAAAATTTTATCTTTCCTTATGTGCACTAATCAGTTACACTCCACTGAAACAGAAACTCTTTCCCACGGCCCTGAAATTACAGAAAACCCAAGTCATTTACATATTTATACATAATTAGATTTTGTTTCCTTGTTTCTCTTACAAATTCTCACCACTGACTCCGAAAAAGTGTCAAGAAACAAGCAGGGAAGGCAGCATTCACACCTGGGTGGTCTCACTGGCTTTAAGCAACGGGCAGAAGTTTTCCAGACCAGAAGTCAGTGCCCAAATCTGTTCCCTCTTCAACAAGAACGGCCTTTTCCCAAGAGAAAGGCAGATTCAGATGACTCCAGATGTTCTTATTTGGACATGTATTTGCTGCTGCTTTTCAACAGGTGTGTTCCTTATGCCCAAAGCAATAATTTGAAAATATGTTCTAATGAATCATTTTGGAAAGAGACACTGAGTTAAATGAAGATCTCAAGTAGAAAAACACAGAAATTGTGGTTGACCTGTAAAAGGTTCTGTCACCTCAGCTCCAAACTTATGCAAGACCTTAAATAAAGACTTAAAAAAAAATCACCATTGTTTCAAAAGAGATAAGAAGTAAAAAACAATATATTGATGTAGTCTGATCTTGGATCTTTCACAAATACACACAGACACTTGAATAAATTGAACTGGCACATATCCAGCTATGGGAATGGCTCGGCGTACTTAGCTTTTACTTTTTCCATTCTTATTTTCTTTCAAGCCACATCTTCAAACACTCAGTTCAAACAAAGTGAAAAATGAGTTCTAAAACATTAACAGAGCTAGTTTCAGATAGAGGCAAGCAGGCAGCACAGCTGCCCAGGAACACAGCACCCAGATATTCTCACAGCCATGCCCACCGTGGTTTTGCAAACAGTTCCAACCCAAAAGCACTGACAGAGGCGGCCTGTCCCTTCAGCTGGGGAATGGTCCCTGCTGCCTGCTCTCACCTGCCCAGCCTAACAACCTTCAGCCTCCGGATGCAAACTCAGGGTCCCCCAGAGCCCTCCACTTCTGGCCAGACACAACCTAGTGATGACCAAACACGATCACGCAGGAGGGATCCACAGGAGCACCCACACAGGTACCGACGGGCGCCCGGAGATAAGGGAACGTTGGCAGCTGTTGGGTGTGCCAAGACCTGAGCCTGGCACGTTCTGAACACACACACAATCTCCCGCAGCTGTAAAGACCAATAAATTTAAATTACAGCTCACTCACACGCCAGGTAAAGATTAAGACTATATAAACTTGCGTGCTTATTTTTAGCACCAAAGAGCAGGGCTGTATTTCACGGCAGGCTGAGAAGCCAACCAGACATCACAGCACACCGATGCAAATGGTGAGTTGCTATATCCCCTATTCCACGCCTGAGTTAAGTGTTGGCTCCATCTCTGCACAAACCCAGGGCTGCAGGGAAAGCTGAAGGCTGACAGGGATTCACATCTTTCCATCTCCTTAACACCTGCAATGGAAACCTCTGGCCTTTGGCAAAAAGAGCCTCCACCAGACAATCCAAACTTTAACAGGGTTGCAAAAGTATCCACCAAAGCAATCATCGTGCTATTTTCCCCATTCCCAAGTGAAATGCAAGGGAAGACCTCCCACATAGCTACTGGCGAGCTCCTCTCCCCCCCATTCAGGCTGCTTTGCTCCTCTTCCTCCCTGGATGATCTAATCCTTGCAGAGGTCAATGCCTGGAGAAACCTTTGGAAACTGTCTGGTGTAAAGAAAGAATGGTTTCTGTCCAACCCTGCCCGTTTCATTCAAAGCAACAGCAAGAGCTCACTATTTAATGGGAAAGTATTGTCGTGCCTGTCTAGCACAAGAAAAATCATTCCATTTCCATGTGTGCAGGAAGGCCAGGTTTAAAAATAGCTCCCTTGTTTCCTGACCGGGGGAGGGAGATCCAGACTAGATTTATTGGCTGTTTAGCAAGCTGTGTGTTCAATTTGCTCTTAGCATTTCCTTGTCAAATAAATGTGCACGTCTGCAAGCTGCAAGGCTCAACTGGATGCCGTGTGATCTTGTAAAACTGACCAAATGGTGGGAGTCTGCTGCAGGAAAGAGAAGTTCAGCCTCCTTCCCTGATCAGATTTTTCTATTACCCATATAGGAAGCGGTGTTCATGTTTTTTAAGACAGACACACGTACACTGCACATGTTCTCACAGGTGGCGTTTCACATTTCTTCATTCTCTAGAAAAGGTGAGCTGACTTACTGAGGAGTTTGAACCTGCCTTTGTTCCTTGTTGCTTCAGTGCTCAGGGGCATCTTCCTTTCTGCTCTGCCCTGAGCACAGGGAAGAAGGGCTGGAACACAAGGGAATGTGGCTGTACCAGGTCACGCCTCCACCCAAAGCAATTCAGATAGTGGCAATGAACTATTAAAGTGCTGTATGGAGAACTCACAGCCATAAAATCCCACTGAGTGTTCTTCTGATAAACTCCTCAACCCAGAGAACTTTCCCACTCTGCAGAACCCTTCCATCCACCCTGCCTAAGAAAAGACTAGATCTAAAAGAGACTTTACCTGATCTGAAGGCCACAGAGTGCCTTGTTCCTGCTGCTAGGATGATTGTCTTCAGCATTTTCACCCTCTCAGCTCTGCCTCAGAAGGGTTCTGCAAGAGCCTCCTCTGAGTAGCACTGGTACTAACAAGAGCAGTATTTATTATTTATTCTAAATAATAAAATCATTTACTTCATTTACTTTGGAAAAGACCTCTAAGGTCATTGTCAATCACTAACCTGGACAAGCTCGAGCACCGGCCCACGGGAATGCCATGGAGTTTATAACAAGACCACGTGCAGGAGCTGCACCTGGGTCAGGGCAATCTCTGGGATCATTCCAGACTGAAAGCAGCCCTGGGGTGCTGGTGGGGGAGAGGCTGGACATGACTCAGCACCCAAAATATGCCAGCACCCCGGACTGTTCTGCACCTTATGCTAAAAAAAATAAATCACTGAGAAAGTTCCTCACCTCACTCCTCCTCAGGTCTTCCTACACCTGAGCCAGGTGTGCACCTGGTTTATGCATTTGGAGCCACTGAGTGAACCTGACCTGGTTTCTCTTCCCTAGCAGAAGCTGCAGTGGTCCTTTTCTTTTTATGGCTGGAAGACAAGATCTGAAGAGCTCTAATTGACATGAGACATGCCCCAGGTTACTCCATGACAAATATCCTGCAAGGAACAAAAATCAGAGATACCAGGAAGAAGAGATGGAATATGCACAGCTCACAGCACACATTCCCCTGCAGAAAGGGGGGGAAACAGCAGCATATTAGCTATTTATCAAGGTTCCCCATGGCTCTGAAGTGTTAGTGGAAGACATGCAGCTATGCTGCAGTTTGGGAGTTGATGTGCACAATTGCCTGGATTTTGGTTTGGGTGTTTGTGGGGTTTGTTTTTTGGGTGGTTTTTAGTGTTTTTTTTAGCCTGTTCTGTCATTACTCAAACACGTGCTCCATGACAAAGTATTTCACTATGGATACATGTGTCTTAGCATTCTCTTTAGCTGTTATTAATATTGGGGTGCTCCTCTACTAATGTAGTCAGCTCAACATTTATTGGTTCTTTCCTATGCAAATAATTAAATAAAAAGCTTTGTGAAGCTGTGACATTACAGGTGAGTTTATCACAGCAGTGCAGAACAAAGAAATGCATTGTCATGGAGTTTTTCCTGCACCATATTAGCGAGATCAGAGCTGTCAGTCAGATACCACAGCATATCCTGGAACCAGTTAAACCTCAGAACTACTTAATCAGTGTTAAGTCTTGATACAACACATATGTCCTCTTACTTAACTCCTTGCTTGCTCTCTGTTCAAACATTTCATCCAAACCCAAAGCACACCCTCCTCTGTCATGGGGAGGGTTAACACCTGGGCACATGTGGCAATTCCTACTGTTGTTTAAGCTCCCTGGGTAAGGATCCAGCCCTGCTCCAGTGATGCTCTCCAACTGCAAGCTACAGCCCAGGAGAGAATGAACACACCTGACCCTGAGCCACAGGCTGTAGCTGCTCATCCAAGGGGGCACGAAACTCGAGGTGTCTGGCACTGGTGCAGCAGCAGTGGTGTGATACCCTTACAGAAACGAACAGAGCCATGGTGTAGAAGAAGCTGGGAGGGCTGGAATGAGCCTTAGGATCAGAAGCTGGGGGGCACTGGTCAGTCTGTGAGATCAGAGGATGACTGTTTAAACCCATCTGAAATAACCTATTTTCAAACTGGAACGAGTCACTTACTGTTAATGGTCTCGTTTCCAAAGGGTGATCTCATCACCTATAAAACCGAGCCATTTTGGAGCTCCGGGAGCATGAGAGGGGAGCCCATTCTCTCTGCATTTCCAGCCACCCTCCTTCTTCAGAGACCCAGCTCTGTCCCGCTGGGGCACTGGGCAGCAGGTGGGCCTGGGCTCTGCACCTCAGCTTTGGCTGGTCTCAGCAGTCTGGGCAGAAAACGCTGACCCAGGCTAACAACAGCTTATGAATGGCACTGTGTAACACTTCCTCAGGCTCCCCTTCCTGCCCAGAACTGCTTGCTTGGAGCAGTACAACTCCAGCTGCTTTTCAAATCTCCAATCTAAATGCCTGGCAGCTTTCCATGTCCTTCCCTGTCACAGGGAAAACATTTAACCCTTCCAAGGCCTGCCAATGTAGCTGTCATCTTTCACCTCCAGGAAGGCTGGTGGTGCCAAGCCCAGCTCTAAGAGGGGTCCCTGCCACCCAAAGTGTCCCCATAGAGCCACCCAGAGGGAGGAGCAGTGCTCAGGAGCCGCCTGCCTGCAGCCCCAGCTGGCACACTGGAAAGGGCTCTGTGAGCTGCATTTGTATTTTCAGGTATGAAATAAACACTCTTGAGGTTGTTTTCACCAGAACTACCTCAAGCTGAAAGAAGGAGGAAGAAAACAGCTCAGAACAGGGACAGCAGCCCTCTGCATCGAACAGCTTGTTATTCCCCTGGGGTTGGGAGGACACGGGGATGTTGTCCCCTGGGGGATAGCTGAACTCTGATATACCTCGAGAACATCTGAACTCAAGCTCTGAGTGCAGTAATTCTCCTTCTCCCTATGGATGCAAACTAGCAAGGGGCTGGAAAGATGAAACATGCTTCCAGAAAACAGCACAAACCAAACCAGCTCTACTGACACACAGAGCAGTCGCTGCCTCCTCTGTGGGCTTGTCTGCACCCTGCACACACAGGAGTAAAGCTGTACCAAAGATGTGTTTCAATTAGCAGCTCTAAGTCACATTTAATTAAAAAAAGGCATATCGTGACATCAGGCATTTTTATAGTTCAGATCGAGGCTCCTTATTGAAAGTTAATAACCAAAATCTGCCACCCCTGTATGTGCACTTCTCACCAGCAAGCAGCAATGAACCCCACGGGTGGGGTGCTGAGGCTCTGCCCAGGGAAGCCGTGGTGACCCAGAGGAGCTACAGAAGGAGAAATCACACAGCAAATGTGGAACGAGTAACGTGCTGAAATCGATTTCAGACCCTTGAAAGCTCTCAGGGTTTCATTTCCTGAACCAAAACTAGATTCTGCTGCACCGGGTGCCTTAGGAGAGTCCAACGCTCTGGTAGCAAACTCAGAACTGACCCGTCTCCCTCTCTGGAAAATGCCCTCCAGCTCTGGTGTCTGGAAGACATCCCTCCCCTCAGGAGCAACCATGCTGCTGGAAACAGCTCACGATATACCCCCAACAGCTCTCCCCAGAACAGGGGCTTCTGTCAGCGAGGTGCCAACTCGCACCCTGCTGCATCTGTGTGGTTCTCCCAGTGAGCTGCCCCAGCCCTGGCGCTGGGCGGGTGCCAGAGGGACTGCTGGGCAGCAGGTGTGCCCCATGGCCCACCCCTGCGGGCCAGGGACAGCTGGCACAGCAGCCTGGGAAAGGAGCAGCAGGGACTCCAACGCCCAAGGACCCGTCCCAGCCCTCGTGGCAGTCACTGTCCTGAACAGTCCTGCTTTTTCCTAAACCTAGGCTAATGTTCTGGTGTTTCCATAAACACACCGATAACTTCTCGATGCTTTTCTCCCCGGTCAAGTGTTGTTGTTACTTGTGTTTTTTTGATCTTAACATCCTTCTGTTAATCTGTGGTCATCGCTGTTCAAAAAACTCTCACTGCAGTGATCCTAGAGAACAACTGTGCTCCTGTCAAATCCCTGCTAAGCCTGCCTCATCAGAAACATCCACAGACCACCTATTTCCAATAATCGTAAGTACAAGTTTGTCTTGTAAATTAAAGCCTGCCCTCCTCTGTTACAAGGCCCGTTGGAGGTTCCTTTATTTTATGACTCTAATATTAAAGGCCTACTTTAAAGTTTCCATTAACTGTTGCCAGTGGTGACAGTTTTTCTTGGACAGATTGAACACTAGCGGTGGCAGTGGCCCAGGGACAAGGTCATGGCACTTCAGCACTAGATACCACAAAGCTGTCAGACTTAAAAGAATTTACAATTAAAATAACATTGACAAAAAGCCGAAGTTAGTACAGCTATCAAAGATTACAAGTCTCCTACTGACTTAATTTGGTCATAACTAATTTACATACAAAGCATGAGATGAAAGCTTTGGCTGAATTTATCCTCCCAACATTAGTGTCCTATTTTCACCAGGTGCCACACCTCTGGGATGTGGAATGTGCTTAGCTCACACTTCCCAATCCTACTGAGATACAATCATCTGAAAGCCACTGCCTTACAGTTCCATCACTACTTCAAACAGTTTTAATGAACTGGATCCCAAAGGAGTTCTCTATCTAAATTAATGATACCTATGATACCACTTGATACGTAACAGAGGCGTATGAAAGATCTTGCTAACATTTTGACTATGGAAGGGGTACTTCTTTCTAGAAAATTTCATGGAATAAAGGAAAATACTCTAACACTAAACAGTATGATATGGAAGCTGGTTAAAGAAAAACAAAAAAAAAAAGAGATTTTCCCTGCATGGGATGAAAGGTACTTGGTACAAATCATGAAGTGAAGCCCATTCTCAGCACAATCCACAGGAACAGCCACCTCCTCTCTGCTGCCTGGGGCAGTCAGAAACAACAAGCACTCACCAGCTAAGAGCAACCACACAACTGATGGATGCAGTGAGCTCTGTCCTGTGCTTCTGCCGGAAAACCATCATCTTAACTCTTCTTTCTGAGCAGGATCTGCTAATGGCACAGCTCTCTCAGTCTTTGCTCACACCTACAGCCATCTCCAGCTGCTAACACCACTGCTGTCAGGCTCTAGCACGGTTCATGCTGCCCAGCTGGGACTGCTCAGCATTCCCAATTCAAGGTTGTTTTTTTCTAACCCAGCAGCAGTGTTTTCTACTAAAGCTTCACACACAACACCCCAACTTGCACATTGCTGGACTGTGCGAACTGCAATGTCTCTAGTGCACGTCATTTTAATGCTGCTGCTGTGCATAACTTACATTAAGCTAGAGGCAGAGAGGAGATCATGTGAAAAGGGAGAGGGAGCCAGAGCAGAGGGAGATCAGTGTGGGTGTAACCCCAGCACCGAAGTTCTGTTCTCCAGCAGACAGACTGTATCTGCAACAGGAGCAGGACCCACGTTGCTCAGACTTTCTTTCAGCAGCCTTGTTTACCACTCAGCATGACAGACTGTAATAACTTTCTGATGACTTAATACAATTACTTCACATATACTCTGATGAAACGCTGCAAGCTGCTTCCCTTTTCGCAGCTGTACTTCAGGCAGGGTGTCACATCCAGAAACAAAAAGATCTGGGGACACGGCAACTGGATCTGCATCAAATAATGACTGAACGCTGTTTCCAGAGATTTCCTCTGTCTCTCCACTGTTATCTTACAGCTACAAGAGGTTTTGAAAAGCCAAAAACCACCACAGGATCAGTTGTTCTGAATGCATTTAAGCCACAGCACTCCCTTCCTTGCAGGACACATGCAGAAGTGTGGTCTGTCCACTCAGGAAGTGCATGGTCTGTGCCTGTTACACAGCCACTGATCTGTATTTCCACAAAACAAGGAAAAACCCCAATATTTGGCCATATAAGAGTAACACACTGCCCTCTTTCTTATAGAAGGGATTTTTTTTGCTAAGAACTGCTTTGATTAATCACACTGCATAAAACCCTACCAAAAACTGACAGCAGCAGGAATAGAAGAGCCCCTTTGCCATGAGAAAGGCCATGTCCATTGACCCCACGCTAGCTTTTCCTTTCACCAGAGCTTTGGCTCCTCTGAACGCCTGAGACATCGCGACACCAAACAGCTCTGCTAGAATAACCAAGACAGCCTCATTAAGACACAAAAAGGACAAGTTCTAGATTTTGCTTTTTAAAGCAGAATACCACAACAGCAGAAGTGGTGGCATCCTGTTCCTGGCAGCAGTTGTCAGTGCTGTGCTGGCAGAGCCCTCTATTCTGCTGGTTAGCCATGAGCTGTCCCCACAAACACTGCTCCTAGAGCTGCTCACTGCTCTCACCACGAACACACAAGCATTACACCGTGAACCTCCTTAAATATTCTCAAAATCCAGATCCAAACTACTTGTTTATGAGGTTGAAATCAGTTATAGTTTCAATTTTCAATGCAATGGTGGGTCAGGATAACACAGATAAGGAAAAGCAAGGGCCTGCCTGGCTCCCTGAGCTAAGTTACCCCATGCAGGAGCAGCTTGGATTTCACTGCATGTGGTAGCTCAATACCTGGTTATTTGGTTCAGTATCTCCCTTCAGTCCTGGCTTTATTAGGGACAACTCAGAGCAGTGTCAGTCTGACACACAGGTAGCTCTGATCCAGGAAAACGCTCATTACTCTGGGCTGCTCCATCTGCCCAAATTTAGAGCAGCAGACACCTCCCTCTGAGCAATCGAATGCCAACAAGTAGCAGGGGTTAATGAGCAGCTCCACTGACTAATGAAATGGAGATAATTCTAAGCAGTGTCAATTAAACATCTGGACTCCCTCCATCTGCAGATGATCCAGTGGGCATTCAGGGGAAGCTATGCAGGAAGATTTGATACGTTACCACTCCAAATTTATTTCATCCAAGAAACTCTAAAAGGCTGAAGAGGAATAGCAGTAAGTCAAACCCAAACAATAAGGCTAAAAAAAGGAATGTATTTTGATAGGGGCACAAGGGCAGCAACAGCAGAGCATTGCTATTTGTGACTCTACAGGCACATCCCTGGGCTGGCTCTTTGTGCTTCTGCCCAAGAGGTTATTTTGTCACCAGCCACGGCCTTAAAACCTCCTGCATGTTACCTCAAAATAAACCTCAGGGGCAGCTCTGAACTAGTCCATCAACACTCCAAGGTGAAACAAAGCAAGGATTTTGCCAAGCACAGCATGGCTTTGAGGCACACTGTGGCACATGCTCTTTCCTGTTTTCAAAAAAATGCCCATCTGACCCAAATGAGTCCTTCTTGGATGCATTGCCAAGGTCATCTGCTTGAATGGCAGCAGTGCCAAGCACAGGAGAAACAAAGCAATCTCCTGCTGCTGCATCCTAAAATCCCACTGCCAGTGGAGCAAAGCGGGGGGGAGAACCACATACACAACGAACACGACACAAACCTCTTTAGCACTCTGCACAATGACTTTAAGCCATTGTTTCACTGATTAGTGTGTCTCCAGCTCCCCTCAACCACACAGACTGATTTTACATCTGTTTGAAGATTACAAGAGGCTTTCTCCCTTCACTGCTCACACTCTAAGAACCCCTGGGTAGACCAAAGGTCACCGTGAGGGTCGCCAGGAGCTGTGACTGAAGAGAGACTGCTTAAGACTCATCCTGCCACCACTGTGGCACCCCCAGACACCCAGTGACTTCATTAGGACACAGTTATGGAAAGCTCCCCCAGCAAGTGTGCTGCCAGGCCAATTCCCAAACAACGGAGAACTGGGAATCTTAACTGCTAATTGAAATTTCGAGGATCATATTTAGCCAGAAGAACAGGAGATAACATTTCTTTCAAATCTGAAAATACACGGTGTTCAATGACTTGCCAGTGACTTTCACTGCCCGTTTCCAGCATTAGTTCATTTTGGGCACTGAGCTTCTAGGCAGCAGCCATCACATCAAGGGAAGCACTGCTGTTAAATGTCCTTCCTTGGAATATATCACCGCACAACAACAATAGAGAAATCACGAACAGATGCCTCCCTGAGTACGTGCACAGCACATCACCTCGGTTCCTACGACAATTTGTCTTCTTCAGAATGGATTTTTATGATGCTTCAAATGGCTACAAACTACACGGAGTGCTGCCTTTTCACAGAAATACTAAGCTCTTCCTAAAGGAAAAAAAAAACCCAAACAACAAAACAAACCACTACCAAAAAGGAAGCTGTTGGTATAAGAACCAACTTCGCTGTAAATCAAGAGGGAGTAAAGTAAGAGAGCAGCAGCTTCCACGCTCAGCCACCCACACTGTACTGAGCCAGCACAGCAGCAGCAGCCACTGCTGTCACACCACGAGATTTTAACTTCTGCCACTGCACAGAAGGCAGGTTTTTGGTTTTAAAAAACCCCACCCCACCTATCCACGCTGTGACCCTTCCAACCCTTTCAACACATCAGAGGACAAGAAATCCAGCCCTGCACACTGTGATGGGCTCGGCACTTTCAAGAACCAGTCCTGCTGCTGTCCAGCTTTTAGAAACTGCTTTGCCAACCTGCAGACAGCCACTTTTACATTTGGAGCACGTCCAGGAGCTGACTTCCAGCCATGCTGCTCAGATCAGATCTAACTTCCAGTGTATTTTAGCATTATTATTTTTATTAGACACTTTTGCACACACCGTTCAAAAACCAGCCGTGAACCAAGAAACAGCTTCCACGCTGCTGTGTGTTACACCTGGGCCCAAGAGGCAACAAAACCCCCCCAGGTAATCAGTTCTGCCCGAGTCTTTGTGTTCAGAGGCTTTTCCATGAGAAGATAAGGGCTGCTGTGGAATCCTTGAACAAAGAGAAACGAGGGAGAACCGTTTTTATCCCCAGGGTCACACTGCTGCTTTACTCTCAAATCCAGGGCTGGTAAACACACCGATTTCTAGGACATTTCAGGGCAAAAAAGACAAGGTGTAAATGCACCTGACTCCTACATGTAGCCCCTGGGACTGGCAGTGGTGCCAGCCCTGAAGCCTCTCCCACACACAGTCCCAACACCACCCAGCAGAGCCCCTCGGGGAACACTTTGCACCCAGGGCTTTTTGCTTTTTCCCCTTTTAAGCAAAATGCCCTTTTCTCCACTCCTCACCAGCCCACGACCTGGTTTTATCAAAGTTTAGTCAAAGCACTCGGCTCTCTTACAACTTCAGCTTGCTTGGATTTTATTGCAGCAGCTTTATCCACCAGGCTCGACACCCACCTCTGCCTCCAGACTGCGCGGGTGCTGAGGCAGCTCCTGTAGTACTGAAGCACAAAGCCACCCCCAAAGTCCTGCAACAGAGCCATTCCAGCAGAGCTCATCATGTTCTGCAACAAAGAGATTACTGTTTTGTTCCGTCTCCTTCGACAGGAGCGAGCTCCTTGCTCTTTGCCAACATCCCACCCCAAACCCTCTTGTTTTCCTCTTGCCTCTTTCTCTGGGTCAACAACCCCACTCCTGGTTGTGCGGTGACCGTGGTGAATTTCTCTCTCAACTCATTCTGCCTCCGTGGGGTCTCTGTACCTTCATAGACAAGGTTTCTAGAAAAATTTATTTACCCCTCCCTTCATGGCAATCAAAACTCTCACACTGCTCCACTGCAGCCAATTCTACCATCAGCTTTCAGAGCTTTTCAGCCTCCTTTACTAATGATTCAAGTACTACCTTCTCCTTACTCCAAGTCATGTTCTCCATGAAAAATGTGTCTTTTCCTCACTTTATGCATCTGACATCATTTTAATGCCATTCACACCCCTGACCTCTTTTTCCAAAAGCTGCAACCCCTCCTCTGCTACTATCTTTTTTTGCTTGGAAGGAAAGTCTCTAGAGATCAAGTAATTTTTTCTTCCTTTCTAAGATTTTCATCACGAAAGACAATAAATCTTTCAACACTTTTCCTTCTCTAAGCTACTCACCTTTGTACGTGGCATTAGACAGTATTCAGGATGGGGACAGTGGTTTACTCCACACCATGTGAATGTGTACAGAAGCATATTTTTGATGGATGACTAACATCACCTCAAGCTTCTTTGACCTTTGCAATGTATCCAGAAACATCACAGCAATAACACTGAGAATTTACTGTGATTTCTCTTGCATCAAAAATGCATCCCCGCTTCCTCCATTTATTTAAAAAGGGAAGAAAGAGTCCTCCTGATTTGATGCAGAACTACAGACTTCATGAACCAGAGGACTTCAAATCTAGAATACACTATAATAAACTCTTTGAAAACACTTTTGGCCACTTACCTGGAGTGCACAGTGTGCAATTTAGAGCACAACAAAGTGTTGCTTCCCTGCTGTAACAAAACCCAAGCCTTCTCTAAGCATGACAGTGCTTTTAGGGAATGCAGAAGTGGAGGGTTTCCTTACTGGGCTGCAGGGATGAGCTGCTGGATGTTTTCCTGGGTGTTCGAGTGTGTTCAAGGGGCAGGAACAGAAAGCAACACAAAGGACTATTCAGGACCTTAGCTATAAATCCTCGTGGCAGAGAGATGTGCAGTCCTAACTTTGGGAACACTCTTTCTTCCCTGAGCATGGTAAGCAAACCTAGAGAACTTTGGCTGTTTAGTATTATATTGCACCGTGTCATGTCAGCTATTGCTCTTAACTTTTATAAATACATTTTTTTCTTTAGTTTACATAATCAGAACACCTTTTCCTTTCCTGGTAAAGAATCCCTCCTTGATTTTTCAGCTTCTCTGTTTTGGCCATGGCTACCTCATGACTTCACAGCCAGACCACCCTAGGAAATGTGTTTTGGTGCCACCAAAACACAGTAGAGCCGAAAGGACACTAAAAAAGGAGTAGCAATTAACAATTACTCCCTCCAGTGACTCTTCCAGGACACAGGAGCTGCTGAGCTGGCTAATAACAGCCCTGAAACTCGTCCTGGGTAACCACCTCGTGGGCCTGTCTCGACAGGCCACGGTTAGATAATTCAACACAAGGCATCAAAACCACTTTTGTCTGCTACAGCAACTCCAGGTGGACTAAATATCACTCTTCCACTTCAAGAAGCAACACCTTGCTTCTGTGCAAGTGTCCTGAGGAGTCGTGAAAGGCACGATGGCATCTTGAGTGCAGCACCACTGCTGCTGCCAGGAGCATCTCAGGGGGAGCTGCCACTGATGAGGGACCTGACCATCCTCCTTGTGCCACTGCTAAGGACTGAACAGATTCTTTCCAAGAAGTCCCAGCAATGGTGAAGCTATCCTACCAGACAGCCACAAACCAGCAGATTAAAACTTTTGCAGCCGGCCCTGAGAAGTAAATCTTCCTTAAAAATAAAGCAGTGACTCAGCCTCCATCTATTTCCTGGAGGGTTTTGTTTTGTTTTCTTTTGAACTTCCTCTAAGTTTTGACAGGAGGAGCCCTCTGCCTGGCCAGAGGACACACAATCAAGCACTTTCCACGTCCTCCCTCTTACCTGGATCAAATCCAGAACAGTTGCAATGGAAGTGAAGTTTCCTGTTCCCCCAGACATCCTGCAAGTCAGTGCTCTTGACAGGCAGCAACACAGGATTTCCAAGATACACACAATAAAGACTAGGCCTGTCTACAAACATTCTCTACAAGAAGATGGAGAAGAGACACAGTAGTTTTTCTTTGCTAGAATTCTAAGTTGCCTGGCCTGTTTGCTCACCTGGGACAAATTTGCACCACAAATCCCCTCTGTCATACCCCAAGAGGAGGTGCCAGTGAGCCCCCACACCTCCACAGAAGTAACTCACATGTTCTCATTTATTTTATCACCAAATATTATCCACATATTTGCTACTACATGAAAAAGAAATCACATGAGACACTTCCAGCTGTGGTCATGTGGAGTCATGAATGGAGATTCAGACACAGGCTCTTGGATAACCTCCCCTCAGGGCAGGGGAGGCCAGTTGATTAGCTCAGGACTAGACCAGACTAGTCCCCAGTGCTTCAAAGGAAGCTCTGGAGTAATAATTGCTGGGTGTTTAATCCAGCCATCTGTGGTTTACAGTCTCTTTTACTGCTCTGAATTTAAGCAATGGTTTGAGCTCTCAAAACAGTATTTTCTGCACCAGTGCCACAGAGACTTGTGCTGATTTTGTAAGCAATTAAACTTTGTAAGTCAATTTCTCAGCCATTATTTTCCCTTAAAAACATGCAGTCTCAATAGGAAAACAAAGTCAAAGCTACTTTGAGGTAGCAAGTTATGTAAAAGTAAAAGCCATGACTTCATGAGAGAAAACACAAGACTATAAAGTTTATCATTAGTCTCTTTGTGCAATTCAGTGTTTTGCTATGATCCCACGCTCTCAGAAGTCAGGGTGGAAAGTGTGATACAAAAGGGAAACTATGCCACAAACATTTTGCAGCAAGGAAACCCGCCCTGGGAGTGAGGCAGAAAAAGTGTGCTTGGCCTAAACAGGCTCCTCTGCTTTTGAAGGAAAGGAAAAAAAAAGCAGCAGCATTGCTGACCACGCAGCCACGGCTCTGAATCACCCTGCAGCTCCACCATCCTCCTTGCTTTTTGTTACACAGCACGAGAAAACAGAGCAATCCAAGCTGTGGGGCACCCTGCACACCTTCAACTCACCTCCTTTAGCTCCTGTGCAACAGAATTAAGGCGTTCATTTTCAGACTGTGTGTTGGCAAGGACGTTTCTGATCTGCTTCAGTTCTGTCTGCAGCTCCATAACCTTCTTCATGTAGTATTCCTCTTTGGTAGCAGATTCTTGAATCAAGGTCTCCTCTCTGCTCTCTCCATCGGCTGCTACCTTCTTGTGGTTGGTATGGGCCTGTCCAAAAGCCTAGGACAGTCAGAGAACACATCTTTCATTAGTAAACCTAAAAGTTTGCATAAGTCACTCCAATTTTAAATAGCTGAAAATACTTAGCCTCATATATTTCTTTGATGCAAAGGAACATAACCTTTTCCTGCACTCTCCTCTTCTGGGACCAGACCTCCGAATGCTATTAAGTGGCCAACACTGGGCTTTTTGAAAATAAACCACAGCACCTGAACAGTATTTTGTGATGCTTACGCAGCACCTCCCAGAAACCCCTGCAGGAGGGAACAGTGATGTCTGCTGTTAAAACAAGGCTGGTCTCCAAGCAGACGACAGCAAGATGACCAGTCATGTTCATACTCTCCCTCTGGGGTCACGCTCCCTTCCGCAGAGCCTGGGAACACCCTGGGTATTAGCGGGCTGGAAGGGTGCCTACACGCCCTGCCGCAGCTGCTCAGGGCTGGGGATTACAGCCTCCTCCCAGGGGCCCTGTGGGGTCAGCGGGGCCGCTCCGGAACCGGGCTAAGCCCGCGGGGTCAAGGCTGGCTGAAGTAGGTCAGGTCGGCGGACGCTCCGCTCCCCCAGCCGGCTCCGCTGCTGCTCCGCCTGCCAGCAAAGGCGCTCCGAGGCACGGCACGCATCCGACCCCTTCAGCACAGCCTGCCTCTGTCTAGACCCGGCACGGGCAGTTTTTGCCTCCTCTCGCTTTCTTTTTCGGGGTTTTCGTTTCGATCGAAACGCTTCCAGGTGATGGTCCCCGTGGCGGTGACACGCAGGGGCCGTGGCTGTCCTGGCTGTCCCTGGGAGATGTTGGAGAGCAGAGCTGACCACTTTCAGCACTTCTGTTGGTAACACACTGCCTGGCAGATGGGCCAAAGCCAATGAGATTAAAAACGCTGTCTTTGAAGCGATGCACAATCCAACCCAAGGTGTACTTGGTGCCACAGAATCTTTTGGGATGCCAGTGTCCACGTGGCAGGTTTTCGTAGCCAACGTTAATATCAGGCCAGGTCAAGGACAGAGCTGCATCTCAAACTCCTTGTCTAGTCATGCATTTTCAGCTGATCATCTTTTGCCAGCTCGTCAGAAATAGATACTGGCAGCGCAGAAAAGAATCTGCTTTCTAGAGAAACAGATTTCAGTATTTTATTACTTCTGTATATTAGAGCAGGCACGTTAAGAGCACAGAAACCACTGACTATACCAGGGCTGAAGCAGCTGATCAAATATGCTGGCTCTGCCTATGACTGAAGACTCAGATATTGCTCCTATCAGACTAAAGGCCTATCAGACTAAATTTTGTTTCAGATAAGCAAATATCCATTGAAGAAATTCTAGCCAGATTCACCAGATGACCCAAGGGAAATAAAAAGGGACATATTTCAGACAGAAAGTAAAGCACCATCTGTGCAAGTCCTTGTCAAATGAGTTTCAACAAAGCAGCTTAAAAGCCTAATACCCAGGATCTCCATAAATGTTAAAGGGATCACAAAAATCATGCCAGCTTCTCAAATACACTATCTGTTTTTCCATAACACATTAAGACCCACCCTTTATAGAGTGGCACGTGTGACAGATCTCTGGCACAGAGGGAGGGACTCTGGGCACCTCTTTGCCCAGTGGAGTGGCACCATTTGCTCGGCTGCAGGATGCCAACGAACACGTGGAAGCTCAGCACACTCCGAGCCACAGATGATCAGCCAGACTGCAGAGCCCAGGCAAGATTCCACTGAGAGCCTAGTAATGCCACTAAGGGGAGGACTCTTGAGAATAATGACTAATTTTCTCTTAAAACTTCCGATTCAGGGGCTTGGCCTCGGGATTCTTTAACAACCGAAAAGAGAATGTCATCTTTTTGCCAAAGTCACAATTGACAGGGAGTATTTAAACACAGAAACTACCACAGCAGATGAGACCAGGTGGTTGTTTTAATCCAATATCCTGTCTCCTACAGAGGCTAACGCCAGATGCTTCAGAGAAAGGTGCAAGAAACCACTTAATCTCTCAGAGTTGGGGATGGCCTCAAGCCTTGATGCAGAATGCTTAATTTGGAAGAGCTATTGAGTTGCCCATGTAAAATATTCCTTTATTTTTCATAGGTTTATGCATGTTTGGCCTCAATAAAATCCTACAACAATAAAATCTGTATTCAAAATCCTACTGCTACGTGATAGGTTTTCATCAGTTTACAAGTTTCCCACGTTTTCATAGAAGAGAACATATTTTTGTTCAGAGGCTTGAAAGTATATTGTTAATTCCATGGCTCACTGTCAATCATTCATGGTTTTCCAGGCTTCCAGCACAACCCTCTATATCCTGAGATGGCAAAGTGAAGTTCAGTAAGTTATCACGACTTTTATGCATAAGAGGTTTTTCCATTCCCTAAGACAGTGAGACTCCTTCGCCAGAAACAGCCTTTTCTTAGGGCTTGGCCCAGCTAACCCAAGCAGAGGGGAACTGCAGATGTCAGCTCACACATACCAAGTGTGGAGACAAGCTCGTGGTCATCCCTGCCACAGGATGCTGCTGTTCTCTGTGGGCTCCAGTTCCTCCTGCACAGCCAGGCTGCTATTTGCTCTCAGCCAGCATGCTTGGGAAGTGTCAGCAGGGCCCCTGCCATTAACCCGATGGTGTTACTGTGTGGAGTACAGAGCTGTGAGTAAAAGGAGCCTGGCACACACACAGAACATGAGAAACACCCTCAAGAGCCACGGCCATCAGGACAGGCAGCCTGGAACCATTCCATCTGTGGGGATTTACAAGGGAACACTTAAAAAGCACCTCCATTCTATCCATGCTTTGGTATCTCTTGTATGTACTTAGAAACGACCTCACGCATCACTGGTACAAGCCATTTTCATAATTGCAGCACACTCTGCAGAACAGGAAACTTGCCTTTTAAGAAAATTGCACAAAATTACAGGGCAATGCAATTACCTGCCATGGCTACAGCCCAGACCTGTTTTAAATCAAGCTATTAAAAGCAAAACTGACTTTTTACCGCTATGCATGAAACCCCTAAACATTCGCACATCCCCTAGTCCAGCATCTACCCACCCACTTTTGCTTTAACTTTACCTAAAACACAGAAATAGAAGTCACAGTTACCCTGCTCTTCCTCCTCTTCCAACACCTCTGTTTCCATCTCCTAGGGAACCAAACTGTTCACAGTTATATTGGAGTGATATACTTTGGAGTATCTCTTCACAAAATAAAAGTTTCTGACGTGAGGGCTGTGAAGCACCATGTTCTGCTGAACAGTAAATTACAAGAAGACACTAATATTAAGGGACTACCAAAGCTCTTTCCTTCCAGTTTTCCCAAAGTCAGGGAAAAATCTAAGGAGTGCTCCCCTTGTGCCAATTATAACATCCCTGGGAAAGTCACCATGCTGAGATGATAAAGGTTTAACCAAAATTAGTGTCATTAACCAAAAGGCTGTTAGATCAACTTTTGTGTTTGCACCATGACTTACATCAGCAGACTCAAAGCATGTAGGAAACACTACACTGTCATAGCCCAGAAAATCTCCTTCTTAAAAATCAAAGTGATTTCTACAAATTTAAACTTCAGATGAGGAGGTCTTAAATCTCCAGAATTCAAAACTCAGAATTACAAATGGAAAAAGAAATCTGGACAGCAAATGGATGAGGCAGACTCATCCAAAAACTGCAATGTTATATAAAATGATCAAGCCCAGTTCACTTCAAATGAAACCCTGGATGAAACTGCCTTTAAACTAAATTTAAAGCACCGAATTCCAAAAGACAGACTTAATAAAAGGTGAAGCTTCCTCTAGGGTTGATGATTACACAGATTTATCTGTTTATTTTGCAGGAGGAACATGATCTCAGACATCTTACAGATGCACAGGTTTTTTGCACAAAACCCAGCACACTGAAGGAGGCTTCCATATAAAACTCCAAGCTTTGAGAAGAAAGTTTTCCCCATTCTGTGAAATTTAACATACTTTCTAAGGTATCAAGTTCTTCTTAACAAGATTGTTGAGATTTTAAACCTAACCTTTTGAGAGAGGTTCTTTGTCACAGCACAGCTGTTCACTGATCACATGAAATGTGAAGAATCCCTGAAACACCCTTCTCGGGGAATTCCAAATGCTTCTCTCCGAACAGCCGCTGTCATACACAAGATGCAAGGATTGCTTTCAGTCGTGCTCTAAAGCCAGACTAGGCCTTGGGGTAATTCAGAACAGTGCTGCCTAGTTACCTCTTTCTTTGATCTGTCACTCTGCCTCTACTTAGCCAAAGCAGGTCCCAAAAAATCATGAAACTCACCCAACATATGCCGGTTATGCTTCCATATTTCCTGGGACTTCCTGAACTAGACTGCTAAGAACAAGAACACAAAATACTGGGATGCTGCTGTGTAAAAAAAAAAAAAAGTGAAGCTGGGAAGAGCTTTTTCCTGAGCAAACCCAGTATGATCTCAAACCCTCTAGTGACCTCTGCAAGAGCTGGTGTCCCTGAAGGTCTGCTGAGAGGTGACACGAGTCCAGGGGCTGCACAGGGAGCTGCCCTGCACTGCCTCCTGGGCACGACCTTCACTCTCTACCTGTCTCCTTACACACACGGAGCCACAGCAAGGATGGAAGACCAAAAAAAAGAGCCTCAGAGCTACTTAAAGCCAACAAAGCAACAATGAGAGAGTCACAACCCCCCAGGCCTGAGATGGCACAGAGGAACAAATAGCAGATCTCCCTCATACTCGGTCAAAATGGCAGGGGGGTTCTTGTGCCGTGGAGGAACACACTCAAGAGAACAGAAAACAACACTAATGCTTCACTGAAGCAGTTTCATGAGAGAAGTTGCTTACAAATTCATTTGTATTTAGGTCTGTGGCACTGCCCACGCACAGCTCCAGAGGCCCGGCCCAAAGGGTTCACTAACACTGCAATGGGGGATGTGGGTGGTGTCACTGCCTGCAGCTCCTGAGGGATCTGTGGATTTATGGAGGAAATGAGAAAATCAGATTCTGAGCATAACGCTGGGAGCAGAGGACAGATGCTGGCTTTACAGCAGCAGCGCTCCAAGCTGGACAGAAACAATACAGAAGCAGCCAAAGGGAAACAAGACTGTGCCAAGACCCCAGCGCTGTCAAACCCCAAAGCACCTAACCCAAAGCCTTCCCACGCTAAGACCCAGGATTCAGAAGGAGCCACACAAATGAAATCACCTGAACTGCTGGGGACATAACAAACAACACCAGCCTCTTAGGATTCATTACCATTCTGCAAAGCGCTGGATCACTGGATGCCTTCCTTTCTAATAAAAGTTCATGTTAAGGACAACTCACTGTCTGACTATTCAGATACCACTCTGGGGGCACCACTCACACCTCCCAGACTGTCACTGCTGGGACAGAAGCCCCTTGGCAGTGGCAGCTTCGGTGACGTGATGGGGACCCCGCTTGACTCTCTGCTGTGATGAACAGTTTCTCAGCAAAGTCCTTAAAAGAACGCACCAGGCTTGGATTGGAAGCCTAAAGCTGCAGTGAGACACAAGTATTTTCATGTGCTCCCCTGAACATTCTAATCCTCTGAGCATGACCTAATCCTCCTCTCCCACTGACTCAGTCCTCCTTGGCTCCCAGCCCCTTGAGCTGGGTGACCAGGGCTGCTGAGAGGAGGGGGATGGAGGGGCACAAAGCAGGGCCAGCAGATGCTCATCCCTCCTTTCCTGACAGCTCAGCTGCCCTGCTGAGACTGAAGTCCTGGACACCAGCAAGGCCACTGAGCTCAGTCCCGCTGCTTCTAAACTGCTCTCTCATCTTTTACTGGAGCACTGCTGCATCTCACAGACCTCTGCAGCACCAGGAAAGCTGCAGCCCAAACACAACACGCATTTTGTGCCATTGTATCGCTAGGACAAAGTGCTGATGCTTTTAAGAGACTGAAATTTGAGAGGAAAAAGAAAATAAAACCTCTCAAAAGTGAACAAGAGGTTTGGATACCACAATACGTGGCTCAGATGACTTCAGCGCCTTGTGTTGCTTGAATTAATACCATGCAGGCTCCTATGTGTTCTCAGAGATCTGAGGTCAGCAAGGCAGAGGAGAAATTGGCTGCGGAGTTGCCCTGCCCCAAGCCAGCAGCCATAGCAAGCCAGCAGGGATGCTCTGGCAGTGCCAGGAGGGACAGGATGGCAGCAGCGTGGCCTGGCTCTGATGCTCCTTTCCTTCCATTTGAGCTAAGCCAGTCATCAGCCTTACACAAGATTGAACAAGGTGTCAGGTTCAGCAGGCAGAAATGCAAATGCCCTGTAAGATCACAATATGCTCCTCACAGACTAGAAAGACATTCCACTGATGGTTTGTGTTTTTTTTTTTAAATGGTCAAAACACACTGGAGCCTATATTTAGAATATATTGCTTCAGTACACGGGTGCTGGGATGAGAAGATTTGATGATAAAAGTCTAATTTGGCCTGTCAGCTTAGTTAGCTAGACACTTAAACTGCATTACCCCGCACTGGAGGGCTAAATGCAATTGTGCCTCAATCAATAGCTAAGCAGCAAGTCCACATACTCTTACAAGAGCTAGTAGCCAGATGTTGGCCATAGTGGGCACAGCTGGAAGTGGCTGTAGCCTCTCTTCCTCAGTCAACACCCCTTTGATATGAGCCCTCAAAAAATAAAATAAAATAAAAAAAAGCTGAGGGATAAAACACAGTCTAAATCAACACAGTGGAAATGGCTCAGAGCAATGCAGCAGGCACTTAAAAATCACCAGCACTCGACTGCTTTGTTGGAAGGCACGAGTGCTCCATTTCCATTGCTGCTGTGATATGGTAAGTAGGATCCTCTTACAGGTGTCACCCAAGGGATTAGTGAAGATGAGAGCTTGGCTTCAGGTGTGGAAATTGCTGAAGCAGCTAAGAAGCAGTTTGCTTCCAAAGTGAATTTACGAGAAAAGGTGACAGCTCTCGAGTCTCAGGAGCGCACACAAGACCGAGCACGAGCAGCAGCCACAGCATTAGCTTCTCCCCATGCCCTCTCCACACCCTCCTGTGCCTGCCCTTGCAGGTCCCAGCTCGGGCGTGACGGAGCTACTCCTCTGCTTCTCTGGCACTCCCCCACGAGTCTCTGAATTCAAACTGCTCTCTTAATCTCAAAATTGTCATTATATGGACACCTGCCCAAGGCAAAACCATCCCTTTGTTTCATAAAGGCCACACATCAGGTGTGAAGTAGCAATTATTTCAGGATGCTCTTTTTTTTTTTTTAGGCTGTCCCATTGTTGAGTTAAAATTTGAGGCAGCTCCTCCGTGGTGTACAGATGAAACACGCTAAGAAGTGAAAATGTTGCTCTCTCTCATATGAAATATCTGGCATATCCTCCCACAAAATGGCCCCACAGGTATTACAAAGAGCAACACCTCTGCTCACGCAGAAAGAGAAACACAAGTATCAGCTATTTTAAACTACACCACATCCTGCTGAAACTGTACCTTCTTCACACCAGCAGGGATGACACAATGGGGAAACGTGTTAAAGGCCTGTCCCCTGCCCCAGCATTCCCTTGAGGGGACACAAAGGCAGGACACAAAGGGATCCGTGTCCAGCCACCCCTGGGAGCAGCCACCCATCTGTGTGCCCTGCTGGCAGGGATGATCCCATAGACTGCCCATGGCCTGCCCTGCACTGCAGACACTGATCTGCAGGGGGGTCTGCCCATCCTGCATCAGTCACAGGAGATGCCCCATCCTTTGCCAAGGTGAAGCCAGGCACTGCTGGCCAGGAACTCTGTGCTGTTGATGAAGAGTGAGATCAAAAAATTGGTCACTGATTCATCACGTGGTTTTGTTCCACATGTGCCACCCACAGGCTTCAAGGGAGTGGACTGGGTGCACTAAGTAATAACACACACTTCAAGATACAGCTCTGGGTTTCCACGCAAGGAGCATTCAGCATCTCTGAGATGGCACAGGGAATGAAAAAATGACTGCTCAAATTAGGAAACTCATGCTGCAGACGTTACTGCCTCGGGCCTGTTTTCTGAGAGAGGACCTGCTTGATCAGCTCTCACCCTAAACTGCAGAAGGGGCCCCTTATGCAATCCACACACACAACACCTGGTAAGAATTTACTCCTACACCTTGCAATGCTGCTGCTCTCAGAAGATGCTAGACCAAGTGAAGTGGCAAGTAACTTACTGAGGCTTTCTAAGTTACCTGTAACATTTTTACACTCTTTCTAATCCTGGGAATTCCCCTCTCCCACGAACCAGCCCATTTTTCATGAAGGAAACTGAGACAGAAAGAGGTTTAAGGTCTTACCTAAAGGTTAAACACCAATCAGCATGAGAGAAGGAATAAACCAAAAGCCTGCGGTTTCCTGACCAGGCAACCTTCATTAGTCTGCATCTCCACAAGCAAATACCTCCACGAGGAACTTATTCCTGCTTGCACAGCAGTATCCAGCTGTCCTGCCCATGCCTGGGCACCACAGTGCTGAAGAGACTGTAGGACACGCAGAACAGGTGAGGAGAAAAGGCTGGTCAATGATGTGACAACACCAGCTTGCACAAAACCAGATCACCAGTTCATATCTAACCCCAAATCAGCACAGGTACAAAGAGCTACGCTAGAAAGGGAAAGAGTGGGCTGAAAGAAATAGAGAAAATATAAATCATCCTATGCTGGTCATGCAGTCTTTTCTCAGCCAGATCTGGTGCAGACACAGAGGAAACCCTCAAGCTTCATCCATCCTGCCTGAAAAGATCAGAATTTTCCCATCCTCATCCCGAATTCTTCCCTCCTAAAGATTAAAGGAAATACGCCCGGGACAGGGGAACAAACAACAAATTAAACCACCCTTACTCACAAACCGCTTGCTAATATTAAATGTGGAATCTAACTTCTTGCAATTGCTAACCTTCAGACCGACTCTATTACGTAAGTTAACACCTATAAATCTCCAGAGACTGGTTTTATTCCCAGCTCTTCAGTAAATTTCTTGTATGACTGTTTGGACAGTCATTCCATTGCTTTCTGCTTCCGTTTGCTGACCTACAGTAGGGACACGAGAGTCCCAATGCCCTCTGAAGTACAGAATAGTAGTAAATCTACAAAAAAAACCAAACCCAAACAAAAAGGTCAGCAACACAACAAACAAATTTTGCATTTATACTTAAGCTTTTTCACTCTTCCATTATATGAAGAGGCAGGTGAAATCAACCTAAACACTAGTCCCAAAATGTACTTATGCAGAGCAGGAATTTCTCCAGCCAATACAGGAGGAAGGACAAACTTCACCGTGGTAACACTGCAGCACTGTTATGCTCTGCAGCAGTTTTCAAAGGTAATCAGCCCCTGCACTAGTAAGTTTTTTTTTCATCTGACATTGTCATAAACTCAATTTGCCAGGAAGAACACTTACTTTTGGACTTCATAATGAACGTGAGAAGGTTGTGCACACTCCTGACCTGCACCCTGAGCCATGACTAGTATTTCCCACTTATTTCCACACAGTCACACCACTGGCAAGGGCCATCTCTTCAGAAGTGTAATCAACAGAAGGAGCACATTTACCCAGAGTCAGAAGACTGAACAAAAAGCAATTATACAAGAGAGTATTTTTTTCATTTCCATTGGATCTGCTGTCCTGCAAACAGCACCACAACCCTCATGAGAACCAACACATACTTACCAGCAGTAATTCCCCAGGCAATTACTTCAAGAACCAATTTTCTGAGATTAAAAGGTAATCTTCAAAAGTATACGAGGGATTTGAAAAACACAACAAAACCAGGATCAGTCCAGCACCATGAAGTATGTTGGCAAACTCCACGAGTCCTGCCCGACCACAGATGCCCCAGAGTCAGAAGGGCTCATCCCAGCAGGCTCTCATTAAGCATTTAATCTCACTTGGAAGTGAGAGGCAGGGCATCACTGGTGAATTGCCTATGGCCTACACACCCAAGCGTGAGTGTTTGTCTTCTTTAACCTTTCCATAAAGGAATTCTGAGTGGAAGGAGGACACCATTGTACCTTGTGCTCATTTCTTCCCCAGTGAAGCCTCCCTTGCCTGTGCATGTCCTCCAGCAGCGTTAACCCCGCCAGGGAATGCGTTGCTCCCCATTTTCCAGGCTGTGCATCCAGCCCCTCCTGATGCTGAAATGTCAAGCAGCGAGGGGCAGTCTTTAATAAATGCCATGCTGCCCTTTTCTCTGCAGTGAGACACTGCTGTATGATGCTAATTGTACTCAACAGATGAAGCAGCATGAGGCATTAACCCCTGCCTTCACCCACCCATGCTGTTATCATGGTCACATTAAAGTGGCTGCTGCACCTGCACCTCCACAAGCAGAATGGAATGTGCACATGTTCCTCCAAGAGGCACGTTAGGAAGAAGAATTAGTTTCAAACTTATTGACTAGAAAAGCTGGTATAATACAGGAGAAAGGCAATATAGGAGAGCTTGTCTGAAAAGAACACCTTGCCTTTCTCAATCAAGTGTGAAAAGCAGTGATGTCCATGTGCACATGTGTACCACGAGAGCAGGGCCACACATGTATCATCACCAGAGGGAACACACACAGAGGTGCCTGCTCACAGTTCCACAGCTCCCTGTTAGATCTGTTTCTGCTGCTTCTCTCCTGAAAATCAAGAGCCATTTGCAGAAACTTCCCCTTTCAGAAGGCTATCATTAGATACTCTAGCAGTGAAAAAGTGGTTTATCCATCAAGAATTAAACAGAACCCAACACCCCCAATAAGAAAAGGGACCATTAATCAAGATGTACTTTTTTTTTCCTAAATAAGGATAAAACTCATGAGACCAAACACCAAGCGTGGCATCTCTCTCAGGAGAGATTCAAGCCTTTTTTTCCCCTTCAGAGGGCTTTGCACTGATTAGCAGAGATCAGCACACATCCTACCCTCCCTTCAGCTGCAGGCACTGAACTGTGATCGGGTACACCCACTCCCTTTGGTGTCAGTGAGCAAAGCCAGCCCTGCCAGGACTCATTACTGTCCACTCTGACTTCCAAAGGCAGGTCCTGGGGAGCTTGGAGTTAAAAGCCAAAGGACATTAGTCACAAGGTATTTCATTCATGGCTGTTCCCTCCTGCCATGAAGGACATGGGCATGGCTGCCCCTGATGATGTGAATGCTGGTTTTGTTTCACAGCTCAAGTTATAAATCAGCAAAAGACACATCCTCCCAAAATGTGGTCTCTGTTACTCACAAGCACACGTGACTGCTGACGTGAAAAATACATCTGCTGACAGTGTGGAGCATTTCCTCACCCCCAGTGTCCTGTGCTGGAGACAGTGGGCAGGATGGTGCCCCCATGGCCACCTCAGAACCTGCTGCTGCCTTCACCATTAGCCACCTTTTTGGGAAAGCCACATGGCCAGCAGCCACCCTCCCAGCCTGCCCTGGGGTAAGTGCTAACCAGCAGCTGCTCCAGCTATTCTCAGGGACTGCAATGGGCACTCAGCCAAGGCTTGGGGTTTCTTTTTTATAGTCTTCTTCTTTTTCTTACCAAAAAAGACTGTAACTGTAGCAGGGAAGGAAAATCAAAAGGCTCCGAGGGCATTCTACTGAGCTTAAATTAGAGAGGAAAGGGGGTTTTGGTAAGCATACATTTGTGCTTTATAAATAAAGAAAAGGAGCATATGGGGGCAGGAGGGTGAAAGGGAGCAACACAGAAGTCAACAGAAAATAGTACTCCTTTGAGGATAATTTCCAGTCTGATGGGTTAAGGAAAAACATAAACCAAGCTATCCTGGGGCATCTTGCTCTCCTGTGCATCACAACAGAACAATGAACTAATGGTCCCATCTGCTGCCAGCAGACACTCCAGACCAGGCCTCGAAAGAAAGTTGGAGATGTGTGGGAGAAGGAGTTCACGCTGCTGAACATCAGCACTGTTCAGGAGCTTGACAGCAGAGGAGACAAGACACTTCTACTTAAAAATGCCCTCACCTGCTCCACTGTACAGCTCAAACTCACTCTCTCCAGAAATCACACTACAGAAATTTTCATCGTCAATTGCTGATTTTTAAAGCCTTCTGCTACATTTGATGGAATGACTTATTTGTACAGGCCAGTTCACAACATCAGTCTCATCCTGTCAGGCAGGTCATCGTGTCTTCATTTTCCCCTGCATATGAATCAAGAAGTGACTGCAAATGCATTCTGAACAGGGGTGTCCCTTTAGACTGTCACTCCCCTGCAGGCACTCCATCAGGACAAGCATTACAAATGACAGAGCAGAAATTCGATGCAGGTATGACCTACAATGAAATAATTTTTAGAAACTGAAAAGCAGGAGCAGTGATCTGTAAACATTACACTAGATCTCTGGCAGCTAACCTCAAAGAATAACTCATCAAAGCCCAGCAATACTCCTGAGAAGGTATGTGGTGAACCTACAAAGGGTGCAATAATGGACACTAGAAACATTAGAAGCAGCCTGTTCCTTTTTAAAACGTAAGCTCTTTACTGAAAACTCAACAAGATCATACTGAAATTACACACTCCATAAAGGAGAGTGCAGAGTTATTTTAAGTACTTGCCTCACACAGCCTTGGTTATAATAACAATTCATAGAAGAAAAACCTTTCATCTAGTGCTATTAATCACAGAGAGACCCCCTGCTGTTCAGCAAGTGCATGATCAATGCATCACTGGAAACTGAGCAAATGCATCGTGGAGGTGCCTCTGCTGATATAATTACCTTCCTTCTTATTTTCACCTTCAACCGATGGACATAATTTGACAGTGAGGTAATTACTAACTAAGATTCAACACCAGCATTTCCCCTCCTATTCATGTGTTGATTTGCCCTTTTACACTGAGCCTTATGTAGGGTACCACGATGTTGTTTCAAGAGTCAGCTGAGCTTTTGTTGCCACTAAAAGAGCTTCTGCAAGAGGATGAAAGAAAAATCAAATGAGATCTTGATCCTCTAAACGTGTGTGACTGTATTTAAAGTTAGGAGGAGTTATACTTAAGGAAGACAACTTATAAACTTACAGAAAACAACTCACGAACTTATAAAAACCAGCTTATAGTTAACAAATTTGGTAGATGTCCCGTTAGCACACAAAATAATTCTAGACTACCTTCCTATAAAATGCCGTGGTTCGAGTTGGAGACAGATTAGTCCCTCCAGAGCATCACTGCAGCACAACCCTGCAGCAGAACTGGCTTATCCTTGGGTGCCTGTCAAATGAGAGACTGTGAGGAGGCAAAGTGACACTGCACCAATTGGACTATCATGCCGAATCTACTGCTGAATCAGAGCCTGCTGAACGTCCTTCGGCGTGATGGCTTAACTTCAGAGCTGAGAGAAGGTGCTGCAACATTATGAACTACTGTTCTATAAAATCAGCATAAAAATAAAACACAAGATGTAACATTCTCGTTCCCACACAAGAAAGATTACTTATTAAATGTGAACACAGTCCACTTATGCAACCAGTGTTTAATTGCAGGCTTCTAGGAGGTCGACCAAGAGTTTAAGTCGGCGCCAAGGGAACTGCTCCCTGGCTCAGCAGCCAGTCTCAAGAAATTAGTTCTAACCTCTCTCTCACCTCCTCTGCCCCAACCCAGCATTTGCAATTAGAGAACTCAGCTGATGAATGTTTTAACTGGGAGCAAGTTTGAGCATAAAGGGATGAGAACACACAGCTTCCACTCACTCTTTAATTATCGGTAACCAAAGGACACCCCGACACACAGAGCAATGATAGAATTCCATTCTCTTCCTGCAAGGCTTTGTTCCCAAGCAAAGGCCTTTTATCTGTACAGCTAACGGTGAGCATTAAATCCTCCAATGATACTCAAGTACGTGTTTTCCTTTATTTTTTTAATACAAGAGCTAATAGCACCCCTCTTTGCAGGAGGGATCCTCCTGACTAACAACACTCGCCTGCTGTGTGGGCACACCCACTCCGGAAAGAACGTGAGGAAGTCACATCCTGCAAAACATATTTAATGTCAAACTCATTACCCTGCTTGTCGACCAGCACAGTGGCTTCCTCTGCCGTGGCAAAACAGAGGCTTTCATGAACAAACCTTGCTGCACAAGGAGTCAGAAATACGGCTGTGTAGACACAGCCCAGTACACGTAAATACCTCTGAGATGTTGGTACCAGAATGAACCAAGACATGAGGCACTTTGGGGAAAAATAAATTTTAAAACTCTCAGACTAATTATTTAAAATACTTAAGCAGAGTTTTAATCACCGAAGGAGACTGAATGGTAAGTAAGGAATCACTTCCTGCATATGTGTGTTAACTGTGAGCTTGGCTGCTCATATACCTTGTACACAAAGAGCTTTATAAAAACCAAACCCATCAGTCAGGCTTGCTGGTCTTAGTTACCTTCAGTCATTCTGACATACACAACTGCATAAGGCACATCATCAAATGTACCATCAGTACCTATTTCTGCACCGCTAAAGCAGACTTTTTCTTGCTATCTACTTGCCCTTTCATTACGAACTCCATACACCGGAGCAGCAAATTTATTTTCCCCTTAGAACCACAACAAAGGTCCAGAGAGTTTAATCCAACTACAGCTGCCTAATCTTTCTTCTGTGCCCAGCTAATACAGTATTTACAAGGCGCTCCAGAGGAGCCTCTCAGTTCCATTCCACGTGTGCTGATTGCAGCCTCCACCCAGGCTTCACACTGAACTACAGCATGGCCCCTTACCATTGCCCATGATGGTCATGGGTTGCTTAAACAAATAAGCAGGAGACATTTCGGGGCCTCTATTTTAAGGTTTCACTTGAAAAGCAGGAAGCGAGAGGGACAAAATCCAGCCTTCTCCTCGTAATCCAATTTCTCCAGCCACACAGGCGAGTCAGTGGTGTGCACCAGTTAATCTGGAGCACCCAGCTCAGCCCATGCCTGGTGCGGTCACCAGGGTGCTGCTGCTGCCCAGCACCCTCAGCTGCCAGAGGGGTCTGTCTCAGAAACTACTCAGGGACAGGGTAAAATCACTTCAATCACGTCACTTGAAAAAAAGGGAGGACAAATGCATTTCCATGCGCTCAACTCTACTGGAGGCACTTTCTGGAGGAAAGGGGAGGATGAGGGAAGAGAGAATTCCAAAAGACAGGAGGAAATGAAGCCCCGGTGCATGACTTGAACACAGGCAGAGAGGAAGCAGAGGCCCTAAGGGGCCCCAGCAGGCGGGGAGGAAACCCCCAGCACATGCCAGCACAAGCACGCTGGCAGCTATTTTTACACAGCACTGTCAGGATCCCAGTACTCACTGCCTATTTCGGAGCAGAATGCTTGTCAAAAGAGAGAAATGACAGGCACTGTCCTGGCTGGCAAGAGCAAGGGGCTGTGCTAAAATGGGCAGGGTGATGGCCCCGCACACCGTCACACACGGGCTGAAGGTGTCACGGATCCTGCCCCTCTGGCAGGATGCTCCGTACCTAAAGACACTGCACCCAGGTTATCCTGGGATGTGTCACTGCTCTGTGGCCATCCGAGGGGTCCTAAACCACGGCATCCTCATGACACCATCAGCTGCAAGGCAAGTGCCTCTTCTCTCCAAATCTTCAACTACTTCTCATCATGCAAGTTCAGTTTTGTTTTCCACCTTACGGGCAAACCCACAGTCTCCAAAGCCCAGACCTGATTCTACCATGGGCTTCTTCTTCAGCACCTCCTATGTTTTAATAATTAAAGAATGTTAGCAATTGCTACTGTCAGAAAGATTCCTGGTTGCTTTTTATGCTCCTGGGCCACTTCTTGAAATAAACAGAAAGTAAATTCTTATTCTGTACTACAAATTAAAAAAGAATTCCTCTTATCAGTTTCACATGCATTTACTTTCATTTTGTACATACAGGATCACTGTATTTCCAGCTACCAAAGGAGTAATAATCAGGGACCCACCTGCCTTATATCCAGACTTCAGACTTTATCTCAGACTCCACTCAAATTATAGATATATCCACATTTGGCATCAAGTAACAGGAAGAGGTTTATTCCCTGTTATCACTCAGGCAACCACAAACAATCCAACCTTCCAGCACTGGGCTTTGCTTCTTAATATTGAGTAAACATTCAATTATGACAAACCACTGCAATTCTGTAGAACTTTAAAGAATTGTTTAGGAACACAAGATACTTTAACACACTGATGAAATCAAGATTAACAAAGCCCCATCTTTTATTTCCTTGACATGGAGGCTTCAGTGCCTTGACAAATAACAGCATCAAAAGGAGCCACAAAATTCCACGTGAAGCCACAACAAAAGGCTTACCTAACATTAACCACCTTGACATTCCCAAATAGGACTTGAGGTCTGTCTTTAAAGCATGGAAGGGGATTTCTTTGTACATTTTTGTACTGTTGTTGGTTTTAGTAGAGTAGTTTAAACACAACAAAAAAACCCCTCGCTCAGTACAGATACTATTTTTTTCCACAGCCAGTGCTAAAGGAAAAAAAAAAGTCAAAACAAAGTCTTCATTCTTCAGCTCTTAATGATTTTAATCAGCACCACGTGCTGTTCAGAATTACAAAAGATTACCAATTGCAGGCAGTGAGTGCAGAGATCCTGCTGCTGTGAATTACAGATCCCCATTAAGAGCACTGGTCCTTCAGTGCTGGCCCATCCTGCACTGCACCAAGGCCCTTGTCTTTAAACCTCAACCATTCCCTACAATAGAACTCTGGAAATGACAAAATCATGTCGCTTCAGAGAATCTTGCAGCCCCTTTGGCCAATTCATGTTCCTTCAGCCAGAACTACTAATCCAGAATCTGATGAATTTCCAATTTATCCATCCCCCCTAAGTGCAGAGCTCTCCTCACAAGGTTTTAGTCTAACACACACACAGAAATTGCCATTGTTAACACAAGAGAAGCTTCACCAGAGCTGCTGCAAGAGCCAAGCTGGAGCCATGGGAAGTCACCAGCTGCAGGCTGGGCCAGCACCCTGTCCAGCCAAATATTAAACATGTTCAACCTTGGGGAATCCATCACTCCCCTGGAAGATTATTTTATAACGGCTGATTGTTCTCACTGTGAACAATTTTGCCCTTGTGCCCAATCCCAGATTTACAGTCAGGTTCAAGCAAATTGTGGAAGAACAGGATAAGGACTGAATGCTAAACTGCTTTTATAAAAAGTGAGGCTCGAGCTACGCTTCTACCTGAGAGCAACTACAGGACTAAGACAACTGAAAACCTGGTCTTCACTTCAAGGTTTTAAAAAATGGTTGTGTAAAACACAGACTTTTTTTCCACACAGAAGCTTCTCAGACTTAAGCTTTGCCCAGGGGAAGAAGTGAATGAGTCTCATCACTTGGAAGACAGAGCTGCTAAGTGCAACAGGAGACCTCACCTCAGCCAGGCCCAGTGTCCAAAACCAGGATAAGGCCAGGAATTCTCAAAACTGACTGTAATCTGAAAAACCCAAAGATGGCTTAAGAACACCGTCTGCTCCTGACCTGTGAAAACTTTCACAGGAACTATAATTAAAAATAAAAAATCCACACCGAAACCCAAAATGGGTCTTCAGGAAACACACAAACAAGCCCCGCAGCGTTCAGTAGCCTGTCCTTGGCAGCAATGCAGCAGCAGGCAAGCAACAGGAAGCTGCCTTCAGACTGCATGTTAGTCACACACAATCACTGGCTACTGAAAAGAGAGCAGAAGTAGTTAAAATAAGAGCCTGATTATTTTTGGAAATGGCAAAGGGTGGGGGGGTTTTGTTAACTAAAAGTCTGTCAAGAGAAGTCATACAGATTTTTACATTATTGGCTGAACTGTAAAGCATCTCATCAGAGAAGGAAACCATAAAAAAAAAATCTTGACAGTTAAAAGATGCATCAAAACTTGCAGGATTCAACACAGAAAAGACGGAATTACCAAGATCTTCAGAGAATTGTTTAGCAGATATTTAATACACGCAAAAAGCAGTTAACTACAATTAGATATTAACAAAAATACAGATCATTTCAGGTTCCAGAAAAGTATCTTGGAAAACCTCTGTCTTGGGAGCCCAAGGCCAAGGTCTGAAACCTGAACTGCCACCAGTGCTTCAGGGGACCCACGATGGATTCACACCCAGGGACAAACTGCCAGGAACATCACAAAGGAAAGGACTGGCTCAAGCTTTAGCAAGCTGTTCAAGATTGTTAAAGACAGGAAACCTGAATAATCTACATTGCTATTTTATTCCGCAGCCCCAGACACTCAGAATTAAAAGGCAGCAAATCAAGTCCGTGACTTTTGGAGACTTTGAAAATAGATCACAGTTAGAGCTCCTAAAATAGCTGGTGGAATGGACCTTTCCAAAGCTAAGTCAAAACATAAATAAATCTTGTATTTCATTACGGAATTAATTTCCAACTAATACGATTGCGACTTTGTACGTGCATCCAGTGAATTTATTTCGTCCCCCCTCCAGACAAATATAAAAATAATGACATGTCCTTCCCGATCTCAGGAGATAAGGATCTGTTTTGCTGCCCTGCTCCACGGGTTACTGCCTCCCGCTGCAAACCCAGGTACGAAGTGCTCCTGGTGCAGGACCAGTAGGGCTGCACACCCAGTGTGGAAAGGCGTGCAGAGCTCTGTGCTTTGCGTGGCACGCAGTAAATGCGGCCACCAGGAGCAGCCCAAACCCCTCACCATGGGTAGCACACCCCAAATTGCCTGTTCAACAGCACAACACAGAACCCAATACAAAGAGGCAAGGGCTAAGTTCACACTATCTTTTTTTTAAGCAGTACTAAAGAACAGACAAGCATTGTTAAAACATAAAAAGGAAGCATTTTTCTTAACCCTAAATGGATCTAATTTTATTTTCCAGTGCTCACAAGTTCATCATACCCCTGATTTCAGCAAGGCAGGAGACTGCAGCAAAGCAGAGCTGAGCAGCAGGAAGCAGGAGGAATGTTTACATTCCTCAGCACTGCTCTCAGTGACTTCCAGACCCACTGAAAGGAAACAAAAACATATCATCTTTAAAAAAAATACATCCAGAAAACTTCATTTGGCCTTTTGGGCACGTGAGGGACCATCGCTTTTAAACTGCTGCACGGATTAATTCAAAAGCCACTTACTTGCCACCAGCACAGCTGTTCAGCCAGTTCTCCTGTTTTGCCTGTGTTTTTGTTTTCCAAGACAGGGAACGTTTGTTACAGATTTATACCATCCTCCAGCCAGCAGCCCTTCACATGGGGGCTAAGTGAAAACCCCTCTTCAACCAAGGAAACACATCCTGACTCAAGTTCTGACCACACCTTTATTAGGAACATAATGCAGGTTTCATTGCCTCTAATTATAACCCAAACATCTCCAGGAAGATTCAGCTGCCCAGTGTCACCTGCCTGGGGAGGCAATATGTGTGAACCCCTCCGCCACCCACTCTTACACCTGGGGGAGATCAGACTACTCAGAAACCATCTAGTGCTGAGCCTGGAGACAGACCAAGAAGGCCCAAACCAGGTCTAAGCTTTGTAGGAAAGCTACAGACCTTGCTATAGCAGGTCCTAAGTGAACAGAACAGGAAGAAAAAAGTCTTACATAATAATAGATTTTATACAGTAGTATATTTCAGATCCTATTGCTGGAATTATCCCACCGAGTTATTCCCCCCCTTCCCTCTCCAAGGAACTTGTGTTAAAACAAGGAATCAAAGCAAGCTTCTGGGTATTTTCCACTGATGAGCTGGCATAAACGAGTGTCCCCATTCCTGCCCTTCCCTCCATACTACTCGATTGCATTTTCTTATTTAAGAACCTTTGAAAAACAAATCCACGTATTTATAAGCAAATCAACTTTCTGACCGCATCTTTCTCTACAGACACAGTAATTCCCCTAAGGAGAGGCATAAAAGCCTAGTGTTAACAAGGACTCAAAAGACAGTCCTCCCCTGTCTCCAAGGGTAAGATTCATTGCATATCACATTTATTAATCCAGATCAGCAGTTCCAAGGGAGGTGAAAAGCTAAACCCCTCCTCGTTGATTTATGTGGTGACAGTAGCCTTATGTCAAACAACAATAACGTAAACTACAGTTTTACGCACGCGGTCACCTTGATTAAAACAAACCAACCTGTACTGCCAGGACTGATGGCTTCAACACAACCCATGCACTTGGCTGGTGAGCAGACCCAGCACACACGGCCACAGGCAGAGCCATCTCCCACCACCACCACCACGGCAGCCAAGGTACGGATTTCAGCAAGGAAAAGCCTTCCCCCAAGTTTCATACCAAAGGCAATGCAAAGAAGTGGTAAATAACTCTACTTCTCCATATGCCCCATAGGGGAGTTCAGAGCTGGATCCACCCAGACAGACCAATGAAAAAGTGTGAGTCCTCTCTATAGACAAACCATCCAGACCATTGTTGTTGGTTGGACAGTGGCCCGAACAATAAGCTGTTTTTAGAAAACCAGGGATTCATCCTCTTATGTGGCATGAGGGAGGGATTTAGCCTTAATTTAGCACCATTTAGAAAAGATTACCCTTTAATTGCAATAGGAGTTGGCAGACACTGGCAGCAATGAAAAGCCTTTATCCTGCAAAGCTTCCAAGCGGTCAGTGGCAGCTCCCGAGCCAGCAGCAGAGCCAGCCCACGCTGTCCCCAGCCAGAGGAATGCAGAGGCCACCCGGCTGCATCGCAGCTGCCCACACAAACCCCTCTTTCATCGGCATGCAGCTCAGCAAGGGCGTGTGGGGCTGCCAGGGCGCAGGAGAGGAGCCGCAGCCTGCGAGGGCTCAGCTGGCAGTACCACCCAGCGCCCTGCCCGGCCCCGGTGCGGGCAGAGATACCAGCGAGATGCCCCTTCCTCCCTTTTGGAATCAGCCCGGCCAGGTCAGCAGAGGCAGCTCCCCACCGGTCTTGGCTCTGCCATGCTCTGGTGGCAGGGCAAGAGAGGTGTCACACTGTCCTTTCAGGCCACGAGAGCTCTGCTGAAGAAGCAGCGTGACATCCTCAGGTGTAGGGTTGCCAGATCGCTGCCAAGACCCAGGAGCTCATCGCCACCCAGTCTTCAGAGCCACTGAGGAGCCTGTTAAAAATGTCATGTAATTTGCAGCAAAGCTAAATGCCCTTCCAGATTGGGATCCAGGAAAACATCATCCTTGCTCAAACAGATTTTGCTGCAGCAGTAACATCTGTCTTACATCTGTGCTGGAATAATCCCAGTTTAAGCTGGCCTAGGACATTCCAGATCCTACTGCACTTTAACTCAACCTGGCTTTATTTTTAAAAGTTCAATAAAAAGTAATAATTGCTATGCGTAGACAAGGCCTTAAGCCAAGGTTTAACAGTCTTGCCCTCCACCCCGTACCCATGGCTGGCAGCGTGTGGCATTTCTGACAGCCTCAGGCCTGAAAGATGAAGGCCCTGCCCAGCTCCTGAGCCATCTGAATTTACTGGGAACCAGGCAGGGGAGACAGAGCTCTCCAGCAAGGAGGCTGGGAGCTGGTGAAGAAAACTCTCAAGACACTAGATCAGTAATCCAAGAGGAAAATACTGTAACTACACTGCTGCAACACCGGTTCCAAAGGCAGCATTTAGGTAGCTCTTACAACACAAGAAGAGTTAAACAATCCAAGAGCTACACAGTCTAAGTCTGAGCACTGGAGAGCATTCATGTACACAGACACCAAGTACTGGGCTGTTCTTGATAGCTCTGGAATCCCTTAGAAGTAAGAGCTGGCTTTCAGAGCCTCATTGAACCAAGAGGCAATGGAAAAAAATCTCAGACCTGCACGAACTCCACATCTTGTGGAGGCTCTGTTCCCTTGTACAGCAGTGCCCACTGAAGCTTAAGGCTGCATTCTTCAGACAAAGCCTAGTGTGCAGTAAGACAAAGCTGACACATGACTAGCACGGCGTGGTACTGGGCAACAAGTGGAGCCCAGGGCACGAAAAATACTTGCATCAAATTAATCACTTTCTATGGAGATGACCTTGCCACTGAGAACAGTGATAATAAGACACGAAAATACATTCCTTGTAAAGCACACACAGAAATACAGTGTCAACCTTCATGCTATTTCAGGCCTATTGTGAGCAAGTACAGGACAGGCCTGTTGTGGAAAAAAGGACATACACAGCCACGCTGACGGTGGCAGCCCACTGGCTCTTTGAGGCCAGTTCTCAAAATTCCCAGAGCCAAGAACCTTCAAAGTGAACAGATGCCTCCCAGGGGCTCTGCCAGCCCCAGAAGGCTCCTTGGATGAGCCAGATTGAGAGAGGTTCCCCAGCTGCAGTCCCTCACACTGAGGAGCACAAAAGGAGTGAATGCCTTACTATGCTCCACGCAAACTGTAACAATGGAGAGGGCAAAGGGAACATCGGACCAATTTTAATGTTAACAGGCTTTGTGTCACGTTAAAAGGGTCCAATTGCTTCAGTCCCAATAACTCATTTATATTTTAGGGCACTAGGCCACACAGGCTAGATTAGAACAGCCAGCTACCAACCAGTGGAGCAGCTATTTTATATATATGTATGTATCCCCATACATATACATGTGACTATATATCTGTACACCCACACAGCTTTCATTCTCTGCAGATACTAGCAGCTCTTTCCCACATTTCCTTACTGTACTCCTATTGTTTGGTTTCTACCTGTTTCCCAAGTGAAATGAGTAGGCATTTCTCTCCTTTGACTCCCTCCACAGAGAGGATAAGACGGAGCTGGTTTATTAGTAAGTGCTCAGGTTGGGGAGGCACCACAAACACAAAACTGCTGGGAAAGCTGTGCTCTCCCTACCTTGGCACCCATGGGGGCCCGGAATACAGAACATTTCCACGGGAAAGCTTTGCTCCAGACTTCCAGGACAGGCAATGTTCAAGTCCACTGTCCCAGCAGTTTAGACACAAAGCCTACAACCCAGCCCTCAGGGGCTCTCTGACCTTCCTAAAATCCACCCAGAATTCAGAAAGGAGTCTCATTCTCCAGTTCTAGCTCAAATTCACTACTGTGCTTACCTTCCCTGTGAACCCAGGAGGACAGGAAAGTACAATGGCTGACTTGAGTGAAAATTAATCCTGGCATACAGGATTTTTCCCATCCCAGGACCCCAGAGAAGTTAAAGGTAATTCAGTCACACCATTCTAGGAGTTAAATTAGCAGTTCACAAGGATGGAATGATACAGAACACAGAGAGGGGTGAGAGGAGGGCTTCAAAACTCCCAAACATGACAGTGATTAGTAGGATCACTGCAAAAGCTACATGCAGGAATAAAACTATAAAGCCTGTGGAATGCCTGCCACAGACAGAAGACAACTCTTCATTCCTTTCCTAAGATGCAATGCTGCAAGTGTCACAGTAGGCAGCATTCCTTCACCCTCCTGAAATCCAGACAAACAACTAACATACCTCACATGCTCCACTTGCTAAAATCTAGATTCAGCTACTCAATCCTTCAGTGAGTCTTCACTGAACCACAGAAACCAGGCCAAACTTTAGAACTGCATCCTAAACTATGGAGCACGTTATGAAGCAGAGTATGCAAAAAGCATACATGTGTGAGCAGCAGGATACCAGAATCACAGAATTGTTGAGACTGGTGACTGGAAGGGAGCTCTGGAGATCACCTACTCCAACCTGTCACCAACAGCAACCTGCTCAGGACATTGTCCAGTTGGGATTGGAATGTCTCCAAAAATGAGAGCCCATAACCTATGGGCAGAGAACAGAAAAATGAGAATGTAAGTTCAACATGTTACATTGTGTTTGTGACTATTTATGCATGTGCTATGGCTCAGTCTCTGGTTTTTACGGACTGTTCTGTAGCAACACAAATAACACATGAGGCTGGAGCTAAACAGCTCCACAGCTGTATTGGTTCCAAGTGACTCAAACGTGCTCTTAAAATATTTCTGTGATTACTGAATGATCTTAGAACAAGACTTCATTGTAACCAGTGGGGGTGGAGGGAAATGTTTTAAAACAGCCCTATTCCCCAAACACTGCTCTAATTTAGCCAGTTAAGTGCAAGTGGTCTCAGTTCCCAGGGATTACTTTGGATATTTTGGCTTCAGACCACCTTTAAATTGGACTCAATTAATAGAGAACATAGGCTGCAGCCATTAAAAAAAAAAAAGGTATTAATTACCCCTAAAAGAAGAAATTTGCAAAAATAGCTGCCTTATATTTTGCATTTTGTGTCTGAGTCAAATGTGGCTGAGATGCAGCCCTGGACAGTGCAGCAGGTGGAAGCCAGCAGATGTTATTACCCCTCAAATTGCACCCAAGAACCAGAAGCACCCAGTGCACACCCCCCACCTTCCTGATGCTCCTCGTCGGCACGTTCTGAACCCTTTCCATCCATCCCAGGCTGAAACCACTGCAAGGCAAATCTCACACAGAAAGTACGGTCTCTCATCAGTACCCTGGCTCAAAGCTTGTAATTTACTTTTAAAGCCAATTGTGCATATACCTGTACACCTGGCACTGCTATAACATTAATACGGTGAACACAGAAATCACCATGTAAGGTTTATTATGTAAATAAACCGAGGCAGGACAAAGCCTGGCATACATACACAACTGAAAGCAAGTTACACATGGTAATTGCAAACATTTTAAGAATGACAGGCTGCTAACAGGTCAGTAATGATAAATTTCAAGGGAGACTCCTAATATTTTTTTACCTTTTGTTTACAGAAGCCTTCACTTCTGAAAACCTTTCAGTAAAAACCCTTCTGCGGACAGAAAAATGAGAAACTTTACAAAGGTTACGCCCTGCTCTCCAACTGCAGCAACTCCAAAAGCAGCACCAGTCCCAAAACAACCCCAAAGCCCTAAGGGTTTACACAGCATACAACTGAAGGCAGGATGGCTGAGGAGCTAAGCAGCTCCAGTTTCACCTTCCCCTGGGGAGTGGGGAGCTCGGACACCCCGACCTGCCACACTCCCAGCTCTCTATCCTGTCTGGTTTAGGTTATTCTCAGCTTGAGAGACTCCCTTTCAAACCCGTGAGGACTGTGGCTCTTGAGTGCACAATACATGCAGGGTTAAGGCAGAGGAGGGTGGGAGAAAACAGCACCCTCTGAGAAAAAAAAAAACCTACAAAAAAAAATAGATTTGTTGTCTTTTTCACGCATTCCTCTCCTTTCATCTTCTGAGCACAAAGCAATTTTAAGACCAAACAGAATTACCCAAAAAATCCACGTTAAATTAGCAGATTGACTTTGGTATCAGTAATCCGAAGGAATCTGAACAACAGATCCAAACCTCCATGTAATGGCAAGCAAGGAATGCCAAGAAGCCAAAAAAAGAGAGAGGCAGCTCTACAACTGTTCAACATACTTTTGGGAAAGATGCCTTCAAAAATCCTTTCAGAGACGCAACGAAACTCTCCAAGAAAGGTTGTTTGGGAAGGAGACACATCACCCTCTTCAAACCTTCAGAAAGGCAAGGGGTGGAGGGAGGTTGGGCGTGCAGTGAGACAGCAAAAGGTACCAGGAATGCTGCACGGCTCCAGGAAGGATGCTCCTCGGGCACTCACAGGGAATGTTTTGATAATGCTCAGGGGGGACAAAAGTTCCGAGTCCATCACTAGCTCATATTCGCTCTCCTTACCCCTTCTCACTGCTCAGCTGGCAGCTGCCAAGGTCTGCATAAGAAAATGGTCTGCACATCCTTTCATTGTAAACAAGTAAATGACAAGAAGCAACTTTCAAAATCCATTCTTAAACAGAGCAGCGGGTTGAAGATGTTTGCTTCTTGTGTTTAGCTATCATATGCAACAAAGGAACTTGACCTTTATCAGTCTTCTCATGATGCAAAAATTTACCAGACATGCATGGACCTACACACAAGAGGAATAAAAACAGAAGTAGCTGCCCCCTGTTGCAAGATATTCCACATATGTTGATGCTTTATTAACTTCCAACGTTACCACAGAATTCTGCGTTGTGTTCACTGTGTGCCATGGGGAAATTTGTGTTTACAATGAGGTTTGATGTGCTCAAAGAGATTTCTCAACGCAGTTCACCAGGGTCACATTAAACCAGGCAAGTTCATCCATTCAGTATTTAATGGCCTGTACTGCAGCACAGTTGTGAGAGGCAGCACTGACCCATGGACCGTATTTAAGGAAGTTTCATCAACAATTGCTTAAGTACATCAAAGTTTACAGGAAAATAAGTTTTTGGAATTTCAGGATGTATCCCTTTCTCCACAAGAGTAACAAGAATTAGAAATTCATACCCTAAACAGGATGGAAGAAGGAATGCGTGTTCATTGAAGATTAAACTCCAGTAGTAGAGCATAAAATCTAAAATCCCTTTCCTTCAACTTGCTTTTTCACAAATTTAACCAGGGAAACTTCCTTAACAGCCTCACTGACACAGTAAGCAAATTTGTGATGCTGTAAACTAAGGACACAAGACAAGTTTTAAACATTTGCTATTTCAAAAAGCACATGAGCTATTCCAATTCCATGAGAGTTTTGGCCATTTCCAAAAGGAGAGAGTTCAACATACTTCCACCACTGGCTTCAGTTGATTCAAAACAGCTGTGCTCACAAAACAGACATTCCCACTTCCTGCCCATAAAACATTCTCAACCAAGCTAAAATCAAGGAGGGAGAAAAACAAGACAAAAATATGATGTTGCTACTGCAGAACAAAATCCAAGTGTTAGTGAGGGTGTCTCGCTGAACTTCCAGGCTGCAGTGCCTGCTCTCCTCTCAAACACGGGGGCACAGCTCCAAGGAAATGCTGGCAAAGAATTTCCCTGCAGTTCTGGCCACTGCTTTTCAGGGTCCATCTGCATTCCCATAAGATCTCCCAGTTTGTAAGTAGTTAAAGCCCAACACAGACTACGCTTTTCTGCTGTTTTGAGAAAAGCTGCACCAGAGGCTCTTTGAAAACAGGAATTTTAACACAAACTCCAAAGCGGCTGCAGTTACAGGCTTGGTTTCAGGGTGCGTTTATTTATACCAAGGGGCTTAGGAGCACAAACATCTGTAGGAGGTGAGATGCTCAGTTAACACTTCAGATGTCCAAATCCAAAACTCATGAGCTTCAGAGGTCTTAAATTATTTGGCATTCAAAATGCAACTACTGGAGTCATGGAATTCCTCCTCTACAGGATAGGAGAAAAGGAAAACACAGGGGCAGTTCAGGGACTTTCTAGTCTCTCTGGACACATGTAAGAAACAAGTCACCCTAACTTTCAATTCCTCCTTCCTCTATCCTCACTTCAAAAAAACCCAAAACACTCTTGGGGTAATTTTTTTCTTTTAAAGGCACAATACCTGATATTCTGGCATTTAAGACTGGTAACACTGTCAAGCAGTGTGCAAAGCCAAGATTTTGTCTATGGAAACCTGTATTTGAGGCTACAGGGGCAGGTGTCTCACGTTACCTCCCCTAAACAGATTTATTGCACAAATATAAGGGCACAGATCTTGCCATATCCCATGCAAGCCCAGCACATGGCAGAAAATGATTCCCTAAGTCCCTCTCACTTCAATTAGTTTCTCTGGCAAGGCTTTCATGAAACAAAGTCATACTGGACTGGTCTCTGTTCCCACTGAATTCCTAGAGGATCTTGTCACAGCTGAATAATCAGATGTTAGAGGGATCTCACACATTAGGAAAGGTACATGACAGTTCTGCCCTTGTTGGTTTTATGTAACCTTTGCAGCTGACACGAGGGGCCAGCTAAGTGCCTTCCTGCCCACCTGAAATGTTTTAATCACACAAATGTCAGAGGAAAAGATAGTTATATCCTAACACAAGCAGACTGAATCATTCAGAAAGGTTTGCCAAATCCAATCACGCAAAAATCAGTGAAGTTTGTAAGTAAAACTCTTAATAAAGATGCACAATGAAAGAAATGCAGCCAGTGTAATAATTGAAATTGCCATCTACTGCACTGTACTCCTCCTTCCCATCAGGAAAAGAGCATCTCCCTAAACACAACAGTAATGTCTAGTAAACTTGCCATAGTAAGGGGATTTTTCAACTTAACAAAATGTTCTGGTTGTCATGCACTTGAAGTTAACCCATTTCCACTGCTTAAATGCAGATTCCATGTAACTATACAGTTACAGAGCCAGCTTTCACATCAGCCTTACTTGTTATGCACACATAAGAGAGATTTTTACATGACAAGATCTCATTCATCTCGAGAACCAACCAGCCATTCAAATTTAAAAACAACCATCCATATTGTTATGAAAGACCACAAAGCTGGCCAACAAAAGCTAGAGCAGTTGGATTGGTTTAAGATCACAAAGCTTATCATTCCACTACAACAGGGAGAAAAGAAAATCAGCATATTATTCTAGAGGACAAGGCCAGCACAAAGATTTCTTAAGGCTACTTGGAGAATGCACAAAGCTTTGTGTTTTCTTATTCGTCACACTAAACATGTTGCTGTATTCGCAATGCAAATTCTTCTTCAAAATCCTCTGCCTCCCACCACTGCTGTGAGACGTGGGAGAATATCCCAGCACTGCTGAGTGACAGAGTGAGAACCATCACCAACTGTGCAAACTGGGCTTTTGCAATGAGAAATGTTAGAGATGGAAGCCACAAAAGCTTGAAGAAAAAAAGAACCACATGGAAGAACAGATATTTACTGAAAAGGAAATAACACCTCTTGTTATAGGTCAAGCCTTGCCATTAATGACATTACAGCTGCTAAATTATGTACATTTATACAAAATTCAAAAGGGACAGAAGAAAATTAGAGTTGGAAATAAACAGATCAATCCCTGTTATTCACTTCAAGAGAAATTGTTTATGTGAAAAATGATCATTTATGTGAATCTCAGTTATAACAGCTGAAAATATCTGATTTTAACCACTCCTTGGCCAAAACCAAACACTTTTTGAAAGCATCAGCAAAAGGCAGCCGAGTGGAATTGCTTTGCAAAGCTGTTGAACACAGTGACCCAAGATACAAGTCAGACAGGAGCTTTTACTCCCAGGGATACAAGTCTCCAAAAGCTACGGGATTAAACTGTGCCAAAGAAAAATTTCAACCAGGACCACTGCTGGATAATTTTTGCTAAATCAGAGACCAAAATTGATTTAGGGAAGCATGATTTGGCAAAACAACCTTTCTTCTTCTGACAGCGTGTGCCAAAGCTGAGGGCACACGCTACCTGACACTGCTTTTTCCTGTCCATTGCCCCTTGGGGACAGTCACACTGCATCCAACAATAGCCAATTTCTACTTCAAAGGTCAAATGAGAAAAACAAGGCTTGAAAATGCTTTCTTTCCCTTTCCTTCCTAACATCACTCTGTCAAAAAGCTTCATCCACAGCTTCTAGCTAGGGCCCTACTGCCCAGCACTAGCAAGAACTAGAGGGATGGGTGCACTACAGCCACACTGGGCATCACCACCAAATTTCTCCCTCAAAACAAACACAGCCTTAAACAGCGGGATGTGAGAAAATCCCTCCAGCTTTAGAGTTACCCACTTGTACAAAAGAACAAGCTCCGAACAAACATCACCCTTGATCATCAGAAAACACAAAGGATTCAGACCTTGCTAAGGAGCTCCAATCGGTTGTAACAACAACCCCTTTGTGCACAGGAAGCAATGAAACTTGTTTGGTTTGGGCAGGTTAGATGCCACTTATGGCATTAGGTCAATCCACATCTCTGCCTTGGAGCCAGAGCTGAACTACAGCACTTGTTCTGTCCAGCACTGACAGACTGCACATGCAGAAGGACCTTCGAAAGAACTTAGCAAGAACTGCCTCGCTGCCTACAGCACAGCGCTCCACGCTCACTGGGAGCTTGCCAAGTTCCACACTGCACATTGGCAGCAGTTGAGGGGTGAAAAGATTAAAGGACACCAAGGACTGCAGCATGACACGGAGTCCAGGCCATCCAGCACAGCTCAGCACCCCACCAGACGCGCCACTGGCTCCAGCGAGAGCTGTGCAGGTCCTCATATGGCACAGCTGCTTCCCAAACATGGCCCAGATATGCTGGGGCTGAACATTCCCAGTCAGACCCGTGTCCAGAGCCAAGCAGTTTTCTGGGTAAAGGACTCTACACACCCCATGTGGGTCTCTGCTTCCCCAGAGCTCCAGGGGCAAACCCACCTGCTTATGGGCAAGATGGACCACAGCTTTTAGCAGACTCTTCAGGTAAGTCCCACCTACCCAGGCCAAAGCGGGGTGAGCCTGACACACACTGAGGTGTGGAGGCAGAATCCACTGCCTGGAGTAAATTTCAGAGCAGGGAAAACAGCTGAGAGAGCAGGGGAAGGAAGGTAGGAGGTGACAAGAAGGAAGACAAGAGCTGGAAGAAGAGGAAACTAAAAAAAAAAAAAGGAGCTGGAATTTGCAGCTATAATACTGAAAAATTCAGCTCTTCTCTGAAATGGAGGCTCCTCCATTCATTTGGATGGCAGAGTTGATTTATGCCACTTCCCTCTGCTAAGGTTTTGTGGATCATATTTCAAACCCACGTTATGTTCCTCTGTTGCTGGGTTACCAGATCTGAACAAACAATTCTCTGCAGTCTGCCAAAAGCAGAGAAAGCAAGCAAACGAATGCCTGGAGGATGCATCACCCTCTGGAAATCATCTTATGGCCCCACGCTGCTAGAGATTAGTCACCAGCTTACACAGCACAGACTGAAAGAGGAAATGGTCAAGCTATTCGCTCTGAGGGCAGCACACAGACCTGACAACTGCTATTCCCACCTGCCTGCCCCCTCCCAGGGAAACCAGGCAATTTTCCAAATCATTAGAATTTTCTTGCAGGTTGGAAGAAATATGGGCCTAAATTCAAAGGGCTAAATGGGGTATTTAATACCCCTGCAGCCAGCAAGCGTGTTCCCCCAGATGTTGAAACAACAACCAAGAATCAAGATCTGCAATGAGCAAACCACCACAGCCCATGTGACAAAACACGAGTCACTGCACGTTTGAGACTTTCAGCTTCCAGACAGGATGTCTGTCACATCAGGGGCTGCACAAACTTCTGCTTCAGGGATGTGGGAATACACAGCCATCCCCCAGTTGGAAGCTCTCCGGCTTCAGGCCAGCCCTCAGCCATCCCGCTTGGAAGGAATCTTCCCCCGCAGCACCTGTGGAGAGAGGCTGCCAGCCTGCAGCACTTGGGGCAGGGTTCCTTGTGCCAGCACAGCCTCTCCCTGGCTGCTGGCCCTGTCGTTGTGTCCCTCTGAACACCCTGGCAGCCTCCCATCCCTCCGCAAAGCCTCATCTCTCAGGTGCCTCTCACCCGGCACTGTGCTGAAGGATGCCAAACCCAAGGCCCTAAGGAACAGTTTATTTGGGTAAAGATAAGAAGTCCTGCATCCCAGGACAGCGCCCTAGCAGAGCCACCTGCTTGACAGTGACACTGGCACTGCAGCGTGCCCACGAGTGCCAATTCCCAGCAGCCAGTCCGGGCTGAGCTCAGCACCAACACCAGCTGAAGATGCTCCTCATCACCCGTTTGCTGCCACCTTAACATGCCCTGGTGAGGTGGTACCTGCACAACCACGTGCACTGCACCTCTGACTCAAACTGGGGAAGTGACCTAATTCAAGAACAAAAAAGAAAGAAAAGAAAGAAAAACAATAAAGAAAATCTGGCTCGGTTTCACAGAGTAGTTTACTGTATCCCCTGCACAGGATATAGCAAACACCCGGGGCTGCCACACATCCTGGGGAAAAATAAGTAGGAAATTGCACTAGTGCTGCCAAACTTTGGTTTTGTGAAACCTTGGGCTTATTCTAATGTAGAAAATTAGAAACAGATTATCTAATGTTTGCTGGAGGGTCAGGGCCAGCCCTTATTCTGGGTCAAGGCACAGACAGGCACCACAAATGTGAACACAGCTGCTTAGGGAAAACCAGAAACATGGGGGGTTTTAAAAATCATTTAATTCCACCTGAAGGTCTTTGCTATTAACCCAAATATTAGTGGAGGTATACATGAGGTACAGTGAATTTTAGAAGAAAAAGTTCAAGGAGAACATTCAGCAATTTCATTATTTGAAATCATCACTTCAAGAATATTATTTCTTATTTTTAAGACAGGCAGTTCAAGGAACACTTGTAAAGAAATTTAAGTCAGTAACATGAAGCCTTACAGGTTACTATTTCTAGTACAACAGGAAAAATTGGAATGTTTGATTTTTCAGGCTTTATTTTTTTGCAAAGTGAGGATATGTGAGAAAAGTAGCTTTTCCAAAACACAGCACTAAGTGTCAATACACTGCAAACATCAGATTAAAGTTACAGGTGCCTCCATTCTTCATGTAAACCAACTGTGATTTATCAAAACATAACAAGTTTAGTTTATACAGGAATATTCTGCTTACCCATAGTTTTCAATCTGATTTGACACTAGCGACAGCAGTAATGTTCTCCTCTAACATCCAAGTAACAACAACCATTAACTCTCCAAGAGGTTCACAGAAGTATAACCATTTTCTATTGGTATGTGCAAAACTGGTATCAGTTCCCCAACATCAATTTGCAGTCATCCTTTTCTTATTCTAGAGTTACATATATATATATAACCAGAATTAAATTTCACCTAAAATGATCTATTTAAAGAAACATTTATCTTATTTTATGCATTAAACTCTTTGATGTTAGCAGTCCTGCTTGGTAATCTCAAATGTCATTAAGTTCCTTCCCTCTAGGCAGCAATCAGTATTACACCTGAATATTTATTAGGAGGCTGCACACCTGAGGCCTCAGAGGTTTTGCTACTGAACCTCGTTATTTAGCTTGATTAAACACAAAGACTTGGTCAATCCAGCACTGAACTATGAGCACAGAGGGTCTAGTCCCAGCTTTGTTAGGTAACTTTAGCCCAGCCATTCCTTCCCTCCTTACCCTTATGTTCCTACACACAAAATGAGCACACCGGTACAACTGGCAAAATGCTTTGATAAATCCTGTAGAGAAAAATCACTGGTACTTCAGTAACCAGCTTGTAACATCTGTCTACAAGGCACACAGCACTACATGAGGCAGACAGGAAAGGGAACAATCTCTCCTTCGTTCTGAAGGTGCACAGTTAGAACATTAAACCAGCCTGGATGAAATATCACGCACCCAATGAACTGTTACATATGTGAAATAAGCAAAGCAAAACTTCCAAGAGCAATCACACACATCCTGTACTCTTCACCTGGGTCTCAATATAAAGTCAAACAACATAAATATTACAGCCTAGGACACGCCACCTCAGCCGCATCATACACTCCCTTGAGCTCCGTGGGAAATGAAGCAGCAAAGTGTTATGTGAACATTTCTTTCAAAGACAGCTCCCAAGTTTACCCAGGAATCACCTACAGAGACGTCATGGGATGGCACAAAGTCAATGCATGACCCTTAAAGGTGGAAAAAAAAGAAACAAGAGCCACTGTCAGCCTAAAAAGAAATAAAGATCTCTGTGCAGATCATTGCCAGTATTCTTGTAAGCTTGTTCCCCACTTAAAAACCACAGACAAACCATACACATCACATTAACTGTGATATACTGATATATGCTCTTAGACTTAAAGGACAGCCACAGTCTACTTGTGAACCTTTACATTATTACAGAAATAATTAATCCTAGTGCCTCTGTTTTCCTAGGGATTTAAACACAATTCTACCACCACCAATACAACATAACCAAGTAATCAGAAAGGAGCTTTGGACAGCAGCCAGTTTCATAAACGACACTTCGAAGCACCTCCAAAGTACCCAGCAAAGCAGATAACCCCTTTTTCAAGCAAACCTTCCATGCCAGATTCCCCCACAAGTCATCAGGAAAGCAACAACTAAACCCTCAATCACTTCTGTGAACTGGAACACACAAAGAGCTGATCTCATGTACTGTCCACGCTTGGGCAGGTAGGCAGCCCTGTCATCTGTACAATTAGCACCACTGCAGGCACAGGCTTGCAGGATGACTTCCTAGCTGAACACATCCTATAGAAACTACTCCTTGTTGCTTCACCTCCTAGAGGGGGGGGAAAAACCCAATAAAATTACATGTATACAATGTGATGTAGTATTTCACTACAAGAAAGCCAGTAGCTTATTTCTCTGAACTAGGGAAAACATCTATCATCAACTTAATGAAGTCTGAAATCAGCTCACTTTTGCAGAAGCAAAGGTGGCACTGAAGATAACCAGCAAGTTTACGTGGGAAGACAGTTTGTATTTGAAATTTCGTCTCTTAAATGAAAATGACAGAAGAACTGCAGCACAAATTACCATAAAAGATATGAAATCAAGTCAGCACACATACAAGTAAAAGAAATAACTTCGGGACAACTCAACCCCAGTTAAAAAGAGGTTGTTGTGAAGCCCCAGTGCAAGGACAGAGCAGCTCCCAGTATTCACCAGGACAACTTGGATTGCAAACACTGGGTGCACACAGAGGTCTTTACAAAATGGGGTAGAGCTCTGAGGATTCTTTTGCACTCCTAGGGATACAACAGTGTATCTGGCACCACCGGGGATGGGGTACAGGGAGGAGAACCTGGCCGCAAAGATCTGATTACTGTAGCAGAAAAGCCTGTACTTTCAACAAACTGCAGCACAAAGTTCCCACGCTCAGAGCCCATTTACCTATGGCATGAACAGGGCCGTGATACATGGGTGCTTCGTAACATGAAACAAATTGAAGCATATCCAGATCTACAACATCCAGCAGGACAGGAAACTGCTGTGTGCCTGCCCTGCACCCTGCCTAACACTGATGGCCTTGTGCTGCTGATGGCCCCCCAACACTCAAGAACAAAATAAGACCTAGAGAGACTAAGAGGGCTATATTAAAAAAGGCTGCATGAAGAAGCAAGAGGTGGAAAGCACTCCTGGTTTAGGTTAACATGCCACCATCAATCCCCTGCATTCCCCGAGAACAACTTTGGATAACCCGAGGTGGAGCTGGCCATGTGGCAAGTATTGTATGCAGCACTCCTCTAGCTGTGCCTGGGAAAAACAAGAAGTTGCATAAGCAGCAAAGATGACAAACTCCTCCTCTGAGAGCATGCTTCATGCATCTGCTAAAGGTTTGCAAGATCTAATGCAGACCAGATTCCCCCACAGCATCACAAGCAATGCTCCTTCCCTGTGCAGGCTAACTAGCAGTCCTCAAGCTGTTTCCACAATTGCCTGCCTCCCAGGTTTTGACTTAATTACAGTGGGATGTGCACACACAAAGCAAATCCTTCAGCATGTTAAGAGCAGAAAGGAGTGAATCATTGCTGATGCTGCCATTTTCTTTTTCTCTTTTTTAATCTCTTTTATAACCTTCTCAAGCTGTTGCAGCCCTAAAAGAGGTTACCATCACACCTGAAAAACGTTTCCACCTGGAAGCCAAAACACGTAATGCCCAAACACAGAGCCCAGCCCAGTGACTAAAGCACTACCAGTGACTGAGGCAAGCTGGCTCCCACTGGTGGGTCAGGCTCTGTCTTGCTCATGAGGTTGGGCCAGTCCCTTCACCTCTCCATGCCATGTTTCCCATCCCACCCACCAAAGAGGTTTTACTGACTTTTCTTTCCCTTTAGCTCTCCATAGCTCTCACCTTCTTTTCAAGACCGCCTCTGCCCTTGACTTCCACAGCGCTGCTCCTGTAACTGTGCTGGTCTCAAGTGGCTTTAGGAACAGCAGGACAATCCGTTCAGCTTGCATATTCAGTTAACAAGTTCATAGCCACGTGATTCAAAGTTATTAACCTCTCTGCTTATGCTTGTTTAACATAATAAAAGCAAAATAAAGCTTTATTTACAAGACCAAAAGACACACAGGAGGCAGGAAGGGAGGGCATTCACCCATTCAACTGAATTTGTACCAGACCATTCCAAGTGTTTACTTTCCATTTGAAATAGGTTATTTTGATTTTACTTAAAATCCATTTCCAACCGAATGAGCTAAAGCAAAGCCCCATTGGATACAGTTTGCGTGGGTCAAATAAATCCATGTATATTCTCCTCTCAGGCTGTATCAGATCTTTTGCAATCAAGGCAAGGCCTAAGTCAGTTGAAAAGCAGCACGGGGTTTGCCTACACAGCAAATACTGAACCAGCCAAGGCTGTAGGCAGACAACTTCCCATGGGATATGCTATGCAGTGGGCTGGCAGGGGATCAGCTCATAAGGAGAGCAAACCACCGGCCTGCACACTGTGACTCTTCCTTGGGCTGTGCTTTCCCCATGTTCTACACGAGGAAAAAAAACTTACGTGCCAAGTGACCAATACAGCGTTTCTCCTGACAAACCTTACTCTACTGTGCAGAATAAATCTGGAGTTTCCTTTAGAAAATAAAATTATTAAAAACATGCCAACGACACAGAACTGCACCAAAACAAACCTATGTGAACTAAAGCCTGCTATACCATTTTCGTGGTGGGCCCTGTAGAGTGACGAACACCAACTCAAGATTTCTCCCTCCACACAAAAGCAGGGATAGGGCAGGATCACCAGTTCACCCTGGTCCCGGGCTTTACCACCCACGGCCTGCTCGGGCCTCGGGGTGGGAAGGGCAGGGCAGGGGGGCAGCAGCCCCGGGGATGGAAAGGGCAGGGGGGCAGCAGCCTCGGGGAGGCAAAGGGGGACAGCGGCCCCGGGGAGGGCAGGGGCGGCAGCGGCCCCGGGCAAGGCAGGGCAGGGGGGGCAGCGGCCCCGGGCAAGGCAGGGCAGGGGGGGCAGCGGCCCCGGGCAA
>VWZF01003546.1:760643-772025 GCA_013396755.1 Sclerurus mexicanus | reverse complement strand
TGGAGATATAGTGGGGATACAGTGGGGTTACAGAGGGAATATAGTGGGGTTACAGTGGGGATACAGAGGGGATACATAGTGGAGATATAGTGGGGATACATAGTGGGGATATAGTGGGGATACAGAGGGGATATAGTGGGGATACAGAGGGGATATATAGTGGGGATACAGTGGAGATACGATGTGGATACAGAGGGAATATAGTGTGGATACAGTGGGGTTACAGTGGGGATATAATGGGGATACAGAGGGGATATGGTGGGGATACAGTGAGGATACAGTGGGGTTACAGTGGGGATACAGAGGGGATATAATGGGGATACAGTGGGGTTACAGTGGGGATACAGAAGGGACACATTGGGGACACAGCAGGGCCACACGCCAAGGCACAGACACCGAGGACACGCACCGGGGCCACACCTCGAGGTGAGCAGGGCCAGGGGACGAGGTGCTGGGCTGCCCATGGGAGGAGGGATAGGTCACTGCCATTCCCCGCTGTGTGACAGTGGCACTTGGGCAGCTGGCGCTGGACAGGATTTGCCAGCCTGTGGGACCGGTGTGATCAGCTTCTGCCCCAGGTTGCACCACTGGGCACCTTTGGTGGCCAAGGCACAGGGCTGGGACACCACAGGTGCAATGAATTTCTAAAGCGTAATGAAGGCTGAGCAGAGACCAACCTCTCCTGTTGGGACCATTGCAGTTCCCCAGCAGCCCCATAAAGGTGGGGAGTGTGCCCCTGTGGGGTGGGCAGGGACATCATTCGCCCTCATTGCCAGGAGGGCTCTGCACCTTCACCCTCCCTGCGTGCAGCAAGTGCAGCTTTGGACTTTCTTCCAGTGTCAAAAATAGTCGGTAATGACCTGGTGAGCAAATGCCAAATGTAATAAGAACAATTACATGTTTGAGCACTCCACAAGGTCTCAAACGTAAAGCAATGTGTTTGCTTACAGCTGCAGGGTTTTTTTTCAAGCTCCTTTGAACTTCTGCTTCATCGTGCTCTGTTCCTGGTGCACGCATCCTTTGTCCCTTTAATAAGCTGTGTAATGCTGAATGCTGCCTCTGAATCATGAAGCTGCCTCAGTCAGTTTTTCTCCAGCACCCTGAGACTGCCTGTGCCTCACGTGCAGGGATGTGTTTGTCCCATGAGCACTGATGTGACATTCAAGCAATCATCTGGACCTAAGAAGCAGCAAATCAGCGTCCTCAGCCTACTCTGTGTGTGTGTGTGTGTGATTCCTTTAGCTTTTCGTTTTCAGAATTCCTCAGGGAAATTTTTTTGGTTTTTGTTAATAGCAAATATCTAGCTGGCCTAAGCTAGAAAACACTCACGTCCCTACCCTGTGATTAATCTGTCAGCTTTGGTGCGGTGTCAGGTTTATGTGTTCCTCTGAAGCCGTGTCAGCTGTATGTGCCACTGCTCGTTTAAGATCCACATCTGATACTTTTGGGCACTACCTGGGGCTGCTTGTGATCTTACATTGTTTTCAACAGGGCAAACACACACCCTTGCCCTTGGAAGACCGGGACCACGCAGCCACAGGACTGCAAACCCCAAGGCAAGCCCATTTCAAGTGAATCCATTCATCAGTGACCTGTCAGGCTGGCAGCAGGTAAGGACACGGAGGGCAGCATCTCTGCCTCACACCAGCCCAGCCATGGACTGTTGGAGAAGAGGGGTGGCTGGCAGGCACAATGCCCAGAGCAGCTTCTCCTTCTTGTTTCTTCTACCCAAAAACCTAAGCACCAAGGAGTCACAGGTGCCAAAGGCCACCTACAGGGGACTAATACAGACATAATAATACAGAAATGGAGCATGTCCTTTGGCAGGGACTGACTTTGCTTTTCTCTGTAGAAGTAAGAAATATTTCTACTTACTCCCACCAGTGTGGGAAGAGAAGTTTGTGTATTTTTTCCTCTTCTCATAAGCTCTGGAATGAGACAAGCAGAGCCAGAGCCTGCTCTTGGCTGCACTGTGACACACAGCAGGCATTTCACTGAAGGCTGTAGGATTCCTCCACACTGATGGGACACGGGTAAATCAGTGGGGCAGAGTTTTGGCCCCAGAGAGGATGGTCTCATATCACCAATGGGGCACAGCAGTTTGATGCCTTTGAACACCATCTCTGGCCGTCCCCCCTGCAGTGTGCATGCTGCTGGCACCTCCTTCTCCATCCTTTCTGCTGAAGAGCTAACCTGGGAGGAATGGTGAGGCAGCATATCTGCAGTCAGATGATTTCCTCCCTGCTAGGACATCTTCCTGGCACTGCCAGTTTTCCGAATATAAAGCAAACCTCTGGGGAGGGCATCAGATCTGCTTTCCATTCAAGACAATGTCAGAAGTCACTTTCAAAAGTTTCTCTCTCCTTCCAATCAAGCACACTTCTGTGGCACCTCGGTCCGGGCCAGAATTTGATCTAGTTTGAATGTCTTAATGCCGCTCAATAGGTCAAGAGTAAGTTTAAAGCAGGGCATTTTCCCCCATCAGGGAAGCCAAGCCGTAAATGGCATCTCTTGCTGGTGCATTCCCATCCCATGGCACTGCTCAGTAGCACATCAAGGCAAGAAATGGCTGCTGATTCCTTTTGCCTTCTAAAACACAGTATTCCTCAGTGCCAGTTTTCTAGCTTAAATTAAAGAAAAACTTGGTGGGGGGGGGAAGAACCCAAAACCTAACTGTGGCATTAATGTCATTGGTTTGAAAGCTAATCAGCGAAATACTTCAGAGCATTTCCTCTGTCACATAAATGCAAGGGCCCTGACAAGACCACCAGGTTTAAATAAAGGAAAAGCAGAGGGCCAGAGAAGCTGTGCAGGCTGGCAGCAAAGGAAAGTCGCTGCAGTTTGGGGAGAGGGAGAAGCCCAGAGAAGTGCAGAGCCGAAGCTGCCAGCCAGCTCACTGGTGGAGGGGTTGTGAAGAAAGCAGGGGGTGAGCCAGGATGCAGTTAATTAGTCTGTGCTCTTAGCACTGAGCTAATGAATTATGGAACAGAAATGTGCTGCATTTTGGAGAGTGACAGTTGGGGAACTCACAGATTTCACCAGTACCTGCTGCAATCCCTGTATTATTTAAAAATAACATGAGTTCCTATTAAATTTGTATAATTTCTATTAAATGTTTCGTGGAGGCAAAATGTGTCAGCAGCTGGTCACTGAGGCAGGGCTCAGATTTAGCACTTGGAAATATTACTGTGGGGATTTAAGATTGTAACAGTAGGTTCCTATTTTATGCATCTGGTTGGAAATAAACAGACTTACACCTTCCTCCTTATCCTATAATATCTGTCCCTCTGTTCTGGCCTTCAGATAACACTGGCAGAACTGGTTAAAAACACCTGCTATAAGAACCAAACCAAACCAAACCTAATGAAAAAAAAAAACCCACCAACCAAAAACACAAATAAAAAATTAGAAAAAGGCAACACCAGGAGACTAGAAAATGGGGTGTATTGGTGTGGGGTGTACTGGTGTGGGGTGCATTGGCACTGGGTGCACTGGTGTGGGCTGCACACTCACAGGCTGCATAGCAGACACTTGCCCACACTAGGCAGGGACAAGTGTAGTCATTCTGTCCTCACTGGTGTAGAGCAAGAACGAGGTCCCTTTTACAGAGAACATGTATTTAGGAATATTTCAGGCTCATTTCTGCAAAGAGTTCTGTGTTTGAATAACTTGAGAGTTCTTTTTGACACGAGTGAAATTCCTTACCTAAGTGTCTGCATGATCACGCAGGAGCCAGCATGGCTGGGGAAGTGCTTTATTTTGCTCCTTAATTATTGCAATTTCAGAAAGAGGGGGGGATGCTCTCTCCCGGTGGAACATAACTAGATTAAAGCACCTTAACTTGACATGTGTCATGACATTTGACTTAAAACTAAAAGAAATTGTGTAACTCATTGTAACTTCTTTTATTACATCACACGCCCGAATGAACTGGAACTGAGGGACTGGGGTTTTGTCACTGGGACACCAGTTCTTGTGCTCTTCACACCATGTCCTGCACATCTTGTGTGCACATAAGGTCTCTGTGTAGGGAAGGGGTTATTCTTCTTCAGGAGCACGAAGGGGCCCCTCTTATCACATGGGAAATTTGTTTCTGAGAGTAGCTGGTAAGAACATTTTGTGTTTTGTGGAAAAGGTGAGTCATATCCTTGTCAGAAATACAAGCTGCAGGTAAAAAAAAGCCCTGAATGGCACGCTTGGTATTTGTGTGAGTCTCCAGATAAGGCTCACGAGACTACATAATGATTATTTGAATGTTTGGTATAGATAACTACTACTTATATAGCTTGTTATCTGCGTGGATAGTCATGGAACAACTATGAAGTATAACCCCTTTCACACAGAAGTATGTATTGTTCTCTGGGAATGGGTCTGCACTCTGGGTGCTTTGTGTTTGGACAGAGAGAGGGTCCCTGTGGCACAGGCTGCCCTTGCAGCCTCTCCTGTGGGCATCTGTGAGCAGCCCCCATTAAGAGAAGGCAGGTTGGAAGGATTCCGGCGTCCCACTGGAAGGTCAGGTCTGCCACAGCTCAGTTCAGGCACCCCCAGCCTCCCTGGGTAACATCTCCCACTTTGCTGCTTGCCCACGGTCAGGCAGAATTGCCCTGCTGCCTGGTCACCTAACAGGAAAGAGCATTATCCTGAGCCTGGCACACATAATTCCTTTATCTTGTTCTGCACAGCTTCTCTCCAGCCCAGTAAAGGCAGGATAACCCCTGACTGAGTTACTCCCAGGGCTGAGGTTCTTATCCTGCTGCTGCAGCACAAGCGGACAGGAAGAAAATACTGCAGAGGCAATGCAGGGAGGGGAAGGGAGAATGATTCCCCCATACAAGTCTTGGAAGATGAAGCAAAGCCAGGAGGATTCCTAATTTTAGAAGGTTCCTACACACTTAACAATCTAATACATACAGGAACTGCAATTAGTTAGCTTGAGTTCTGCTGGCTCATAAGACACTGATCAGAAGGTTGCAGTCTCTAGGATGCTTGTATTTATTCCCTGCAGAAAAGAGCTGAGATTGAATCAGGAATATCTTCAGCCTGGAAACCAAAGTCACTCTGAAGGAAATATTGAAGGATGAGGTAGAAGGAGAGAACTTGTTTGCAAAAATATAAACCCCCTGTGTTTTATATGCAAAGTTAGGATAAAATAAAAAATAAAAAAGGGAACATAAGCTGTACTTATTACATGGGCCAAACGCTTTCCACATGCCAACATTTTCCATGCAAACAGAACACTTGAGGAGTCACTTTTTACTGCTTCTGTAAACACACAAACCCATGGTCAGCTCCACAGCTCTGCACATCCCAGTTACAGATTTGTCTGTGCCTGGGAGTCAGTGCACATTTTCTGGGGATTAATGGCCATCTGGGAGAAACCCATGGCCTAGGAAACCCTGATTATTAGTATTTAGGCCTTGTCCTTTCCCAAGGTCATTAGTAGGGCTGCAGGGTATGGCTGGATCAGAGTCCAAATACCTGTTCGCCCCCTCCAACCTCCGAGGAGTTCGTGCCTGGTTTGCAGCCAGCTGCCCATAAACTGATACCGGTGGGAAGGTCACAAAAGCATTCAGGGACCATTATTGGAACGAGGGGTAAAAGTTTCACAGATCAGGTATGTTTTAATCTTCTCCGTTTATAATGCCCATCAGTTAATTTATTTTACAATAAAGGCTTTTCCCCTGGAGCAGCTGTTTTGCTGGTGTCAGTTTTGCCACCAGTACCTTGGTGTCTCAGATTTCTGCCTGGCGTACCCACCAACGAAAGGAGTGGAAATTGCAGGATAACCCACCCAATCAGGGAGATTTTAATGCTTTGGTGTGAAATTCGAGAGTTTAAACTTTGGGTATTTTTATACAAACACTTTGTGTATATACACATAGGTGTGGAAGAGAGAAAGGATGCAAACATCCTCCTATTTCCTTGCCTTATCCTGAAATCTGAAACAAGGAAAACACAATTCCACCACTTCCTCCCTGAAAGTAGTGTTACTTCTTATGCTCTCTCTCTCAGGCATGTATGTCTAAACTCAGCTATCAATCCTTTTGCCTCTCCATCTCTGAAGGTGTTCCAGGCATTTGGCAGGAGGAGACAAGAGGTTTGGTGGGGTTAAGCTGTGCCCAGGTCTTTTGCCACGTGCCTGTTGGCACAGAAACTCCTCATGTGCGTGTCAGGTTGTCCTCCCAACCTTCCCTAAGAACTACTCACCAGATGGAGGTCGTCTGCCTCGAGATGCCCAGTTAACACAGCTCTGGGATGCTTCAGTTTTCAGCTAATCTCAATTTTATGTCATTTTTGTCCCCCTCCTCAGCTGAGTGAGAGGATCTCTGCTCTGGCATACAGATGCCTGGCACAAAGCTGGCGCTTTCCCCCTGGTCCTGAGCTCCTCTGCTTTTAGGGCGCCCCACTAAAGTTCTGGAGGAGCTTATGGGGATGGCTGAGTTCCCTCAGCTGCCCTTCCTGTCCTGCTGGAGATTAGGCCTCTGGTTCCCCTTTGTTTAATAGAATTAGCTGGAATGAACACGCTCTGTTCCAGCTGCCTCTGCTCATTGTCTGCTGCACTAACTAAGACACTGGATTACTTCGTGGCCAGAGATCACCTGAAATTGCTTTTTACTTGGCTGCTTTATGTCCCTCAGTAGCTCCTAGTCAGGCAATTTTTCAGGTTCTCTTTAAAAACCAGAATATAGTTTGTTTTGTTGAAGGGTTGGTTTTTCTGTTTAGTTCGATTTTGGGTTTCTTTGGGGGAATGTGTTGACGGTTTTTGTTTGGTTGTGTGGTTTGATTTTATTTTATTTTTTAAATTTCTTTGCCTTTTAGTTTGTAACTCAGAATTTTATTTTGGAGTGTTTCCCCTTTCCCTCCCTACAAGCACTGCTGCCCACACTGCACAGCAGAGTCCTGAACCAGTAAGAAGTCCTGAAATGGGAGTAAGAAACTTGTTCTTTGCCAAGAGATCTGCCAGCAGTTAAACCCCACTAACTCCTGTCTCCTAGCACCTGCCAAAAATTGCGTGTGCACATGGAACAAACCCACTTTCCACATCAGTGAACAAAGTGTGCCTGAGCAAAGTGAATAATAAGGCTGCTCAAAATTTTTATCTTACTTTTGCTCACACTTTAAGCCTCTGGGCAGATATATTTAGAGCTCATTTCTGCTTGAACAGAAGCACAGCAGTGGCTTGAGGGATCATAATGGATCACTTCAAAAGCAATTCTCACCCAACCTACTTTTTTTTTTCCCAGCAGAAATCATCACTTGAGCTCTAGACTTTAGCAAAGTGTGTATTTGTCCATTATTTGGCTTCACCCTCTAGGCACAGCCAAGCCTGGCCTCAATCCCAAGTGCTGCATTCACGTAGCATCCTGCTCCATCATTGCTCGCTCCAGCTCTTCCTTTGCTCGCCACTATTTGCACAAACACTGGAAAATTCTTTTTATGATTACTTAGTGAAAATACATCACTTCAGTGTTTCAATCCCAGGGCCTTTCAGTCTATCCCAGCTCCTGGCCCCATGGAATATACATAACAAAAATTCCCATTATTTCAAGCAGACAGTTTTCAAACCTTAGTCCTTATGGGTTGAATTAGATTGCAATTATTCAGGTAAGCCACGAAAATCACTGCAAGTTCAGACTCTTTTTGAATGTCTGATATGCAATCTCATTCTGTCTCTTCTTTTTTGATCAAGGAATAGATTTGGTTTAAGAACATAAGCTAACAGAGCTAACATATATTTCTCAGATCCTGCCAGAGAACAGGGTTTATACCTTGTCTCTTTAGATCTTGTCCACTATGCCAAGGTCTGTATCTTGGCCGACGTGATTAGGTCAGGACCAAAATAGGTTAGAACATTGTCAAACAGGCCATGCAACGCTGTGATACTTTCAAAATTGCATGTTGGGTGATATTAGAGTATCTTACTAAGTTATGGGGCCCAAGTTAAACCAGCAAGTCACACTGTTCCCACTCTCTAAGCTGGTAAAGCCAAACACAGGAAGCATTTTTAAAAACGCTAAAGCCCTGACTGTCACTTGGCAGCTCTCACAGACTCATCTCACCAGTTTATGGGACACTAGGTGACAGCCAACACCCTGCATGCAGCCAAAGAGTTCCCAGGGCACAAACGTGTTTCTTGCTGAAGATTTCCTGGGGCAGGGAAAATTGACAGAGAAAGGAGAGCTTCATCACTTGTCCCTCTTCAGAACACCCAGCCTACACAGGACTTGCAATCACAGCTTGATTAATGCAGCACATCCCACTTTCTACTTACAGATATAAAAAGATAAGAGGCTCGGCTTTATTTTTAACCCGTGACTCATTCTTACCTTGCATCTGTTTAGAAATATGGAAAAAGAAACAAACTGCTGAGATGGCTCTTCGGAGTTTTCAAAAGCAGAAGTAACTGATACCGAATCACCGTCTCTATTCACAATCAGTCTTTTAACAGGTTCATTTTCACCAGCACGGGTCTGATGAACTGCATCCCAAATACCCTGAGAGCAGCTACATCCTTCCTCTTTTCTTCTTCTATTTGCCTTGTTAATTTGTCTGGAAATAACCCAATTCCCAGAGCACTGCTCTGCAACTCCTTCAGCGTGGGTTTCTTATCTGGGGGCTGTGCTGCTTCTCTCCCAGCCCAGAAGGGTTGTGCTCCCACTTCACAACACGCCAGGAAATCAAAGTAGAGTCAGTGAAGAGCAAAAATGAACTCTGTGCCGATTAGAAAAGGAGAGGAGGTGCAGCACGAGCTCTCTGCTGAGGTGGTAGCAGGGGTGTTTAAGGGTGATGACCTCCTGAAAGGCACTTACCCAACAATTCCCAGGACAGCACAAGGTTCCTGGGAAACATCAGTGAGGGATTTCATTGACTATTAAGACATTCAGCTGAGCAGAAAGTGATACTGAAGTTAGGATGAGTGCCATGCTCAAAATAGTGCTGGCAGGAGAGATACTTCATTTTTAGGACAATTTAGCAGAGCAACTGCAAACCCTGTTGTGTTCAGCCATTTACCCTCTGGTGCTACAAGGCACTGTAGAACTCACGTATTGTTCCTGGAGGAAAAAGTCACCCATGAAGGGAATTTCATGAAACTGGATGCTCAAACTTCGCCAGTTACAAAGGTGCTTTAAACATGCAGTTGCATACAGGTGTCCTCTCCCATACTTTCCATCCTGGTTGGCCTTAATCGCAATCCTCCCAAAATGAAAGTCCCCACAAGTTAAAAGGGCAAAACCTCCTGCAGAAGACAGCTGCCCTCCCCTGTGTGACTCTATGGAGCCCTCTCTAGCCAGGAACGGGAAGAATGTGGCTTCTACATACCCACCTGCAGAGTCCCCAAGATAAACACCAAGATCTCACCTAGACGTGTGAGTAATATTTCTCCAGCCATGCACTCAGACAAAACAAACATCTTTTCACTCTGCTTTACTGGGTGCAATTCTGCTCACTGCTTGACAGAGCCGTAGAAGTTTTAGCGAGCTGGCAGCTGTTTGCAGCTGCTAAGGAGGGCCACCTCCTGGTGAAGCTGATTCCTCGACTTGAGAAAAAGGCCAGAACTTCACTGCTTCGGTGCTGCTCTCTGCCTTAGGTGATTATTCCATTGGGAAATACAATAGACACTGCTATAAATATCCACTTATGCGGTCCACATCCTTCTGGCAGAGGGCCCTCAAAGCAGACAACCCTCCAGGGCAGTAACACTGGGAAGTGTGGCAGTAAAACACTGAATTTGGCTTCTTACTCTGTGTACTTGTATGAAAAGCTTTAACCCATGTGGGTTTCAAGTGTCAAACTGCCCAAAGAAAGCTTGCACTGAAGTACCTTGAAAAAGGCAGTGCATTTTTGGCATTTGTTGGGCTTTTCTGTCATGGTATGTGGTGAGACATGCACACAAGGACCTTTAAGGCAGAGAGGTTCCTTGTGGAACAGCTTAAGTTGGTCAGACTGTGTTCAATGCATTGCTCATTAAATCTCACTAAACAAACACAAACCAATTCATTGCAGAGGTATAATAATAGTTTACACAAACATTAGTACCACAAATGGGATTCCGATAATGACCTGCGTCAGTCACTGCGCAGGTTCTTTATTACCCCCGAGCCTCGAGCTGATGGGATCACTGACACTTCCTGAGAAATGCCACTGCAGTGCTGTTGAGGAAAACACTGTGCAAGGTGCCTGAGCCCTCTTGTCCGGCAGGGAGGGGAGAGATTCCACTGGTGTACCCATGATGGCAATGAACACTGCTGAGAGGGCTCATCCCCCAGCCTCTCTGGCACGCTCTCTGGGCACACCGTTGCCAGCCAGCATCCCTGGCACTGCCCCAGAGGCTGGAATGCTGCTTTGTGTGAGGGCCACTGCTCCGTGGAGCTCTACTAGTTGAGCACACAGCTGTGTGCCTTCATCCCAGGGTATTGTTTGGCATCCTGACCGTGGGAATAGTGCTGCTGGAATGGGACATCGCTGTGCTGACCCCACCACCCTCCCAGCTGATGTGTACAAGGTTCCCTGGGCACTGCAGCTGCTCCTGGGCTGGAAGAGATGTTGTGTATAAGGATTCCCTGCTCCTCCTGGGATAAGCACAGCCTCCAGAAATGTGGAGGGTACAGCCCCGGACCTGCAGAAGGGCCCAGGGAGTCGTTAGCACCTTCACACCCAGCCTGAGGGGGTGTGATTGCTAATGGGCCATCGATGGTTCAACAACACCCCATGACACAGAGTTCATCACCCATTGTGTGAGTCCCCACCCGGGGCAAGGACTGGGTGCTCCCTGAAGGTACATAAGCGGGGGTAAGAAAACTTTGGGAGAGGGGGATTTGTTGGATCCAGAGGAGCAGCAGGACCTCGACCGGACCCCAGCCATCATCTGCACCAACGGGTTCTTTGCTTCCTTTTGCTTTGGACTTGGGGGAACCACGCGGGTCTCAGCACAAGGGCTAACAACCCCCTTTGGGCTTGTGCCCCGGGGCACTGGGTTATACTGCTGGGTTTTGGTGAGTTGAAAGCAGTTTTCTCTGTGTGTCAGTGTGTTTATTGTAATACCTTTCATTAAATTGTAACTCTGACTTATAATCTCTTTTGTGGTGGGTCCGTTTCTCCTGCCGGTTTACCCTTAAACCAGCACACCAGGGTATGTTTTTAAATGTGATAGTAGGACCGGTCTGTGCGGGGCAGCACCGCGGTACCCCCAGCCCGCACAGAGCCTGCCCAGAGACTGATGACGCGCAGAGGAGAACGGATTCCATTGGTGAATCAGCCGCGGCGTAGCCAATTGCAGCGCCGCGCGAGGGTCGGCTGGGCCGGCGGCCAGGGCAGGAGATCTACCTGGCACCAGGTGACGTCAGGTGCAGCTCGGGCCGCCATTGGCGGATCGCTCGGGTG
>VWZF01003546.1:672898-760626 GCA_013396755.1 Sclerurus mexicanus | reverse complement strand
GTGCGGCCAGGCAGGGACCCTCTCCGGCCCCTGCAGCGCGGGGTGGGGGACAGGGGGACACGTGGGGTGGGGACAGGAGGACGGGGCCAGAGGGACAGGTGGGGCTGGGCAGGGGAAAGAGGGAACAGGTAGCTTGAGATGAGGAAGGGGCCAGGGTTGGGCATGTGTGGGGAGAGGGAGGGATGTTGGGGTGGAGAAGGGCACGGGGACAGACGAAGGACACGGTGGGAGGAGGGGATAGGAGGCAAGTGAGGTCGGGTGCCCGAGTGGGCAGGGAAGGGGGAGCCCCTTCCCCGTGGGCTCACCTGGCGCTGTGCAGGTGACCCGACCCCTCTTTGCTGCCTGGCCATGGACTGCATCCAGCATCCCTGACCGGGAACGTGGCTCCAGGGCATCCCTGTTGTCTCCCGGGAGAGGGGGAGCTCAGTGAGCCAGGACCTGGCTGAGACACCCCCTGCCCCTTGGCTGCTCGGGTGTCTGAACCCCTGTGCTTGTGACACCGGGCTTGTGGGGCCAGGAACCCCAAGCAGGTGGGCAGGGATGGGGCCCCTTTGGGTGGGGATGGGGACCTGTCTATGCAATCCCCATTCCACATCCTGCTGTGTTTCTTGCTTGGACTGGAACTGAGCCCAGGAAGAAGGGAGAGTTGGGGGGAAGGTGTTTTAGATTTGGATTTTTCTGTTTGTTTGGTTTGGTTTTTTGTTTGTTTGGGGTTTTTTTCCCCCACTATCCTACTCAGATTTTGACTGGCAATAAATTAAATCAGTTTCCCCAGGCTGAGTCTGTTTTGGCTATGACAATAAGTGATCTCTGTGTCCTTTTCTCAACCCATGAACCTTCGGTATTTTCTCCCCTTTGTCCAGCTGAGGAGGACAAGGGATCGAGTGGCTTGAGGGACACGTGGCAGAGAGCCAAGGTCACTCGATCACATCGTGCCTTCTTGAGGACATGTTGCTCCAAGATAGAGTCTCCCAGAGCCTCAGTGTGGCTCTTTTTGCCTGTCAGGCATAGTGGGAGGGTGACTGTGCCCCATCCCTCCAGCTTTTGCAAAGGCAGGGGACAGGCATGGGGGCAGGAGTGGGGCACATCCTGACCCAAAACCATTCTGGACAGCAGGTGAGATCGGCACTGGAGCTGGAGCAGCTTCATACCTGCTCAAAATTCATTCCCATGCCAGGGATGCTGACTGGGTCCTCCCTTCCCCTCTTCTGCCCAGTGGAACAGCTCACATCCCTCCATCCCTCCCTGCTTTGTGGTGTGCCCCGTTCCACATCCCACTCAGCAGCCCCACAGGGGTCTGGTCCCACGTTGCCTCTGTCCTATAAGGAACAGACATGGGCCACGGAGAGATGTAGGGGAGAAGGGTTGGTGGAGGACTGGCTTCTCCTGACATTCCAGGGGGAGATCAGCTAGAGCCCAGAAGGGAGAGTCTTCCTGGCTGCGATGTGGAGTCTCTGATGTGTGCTGAGGTGTTCCCTGGGGAAAAGTCTTGATGGTAAAGGAGGGTGAGAGCCACAGGAGCCACATGTATCAGAGGGAAGTTCATAGCTGTTTAATGCTGTGGTTTTCCAGAAGAAAACTGTGTCATGGGGCAGGGGTGGGACGTGAAATGGGCAGGTGGGCGACCAGGTCTCACATGGCTAATTCCTGGGTCTCCCACGTAGCCTGGTTGCCTTTCCTGCAAGGGAGGAGGACACCACGAGCTGCCCTGAGAGCCAGGGAGCTCAGCCCTGCAGAGCTGTCCCTGCTGCGACCCCTGGCCTGACCCACCCACCCTTAAATCTCAGAGCAGGCGATGGGAGGGCGAGCTCACCTGCGCTTCCACAGCCAGAGCCCCGTGGCACAGGCGGCGGACGCAAGGAGCATCACCGCGAGGGCGATGCTGAGGGTCGGGGCTCTGCCGCCGTTCTCTGGGGCAGAAAGGAGAGGAAAGGGCGAGTGTGCGAGGGTGTCTGTGCCCGCCAGGAGCTGCCTCTCCCGTGGCATCGCCAGGGCTGGCACCTACCCCAGGGGACGAGGAGGCTGCGGGTGCCCAGGCTGCGGTGGCGCACGCGGCAGGCGTAGCTGTGCCCGTCGCGGGGGGTCACAGCCAGGATGCTGCGGAGCTGGTAGGTGAGGTCAGCATTGGGCAGGATGGCGCTGGTGTTGAGCGCTGGGCCCGGGGGCACCTCGTGGCCGTCCCTCAGCCAGGCCACGCTGATGGGCCGCGGGTAGAAGGTGGTGACGTGGCAAACCAGCAGCAGCTGGTGCGGGCTGGGCGTGCGGGCGAACACCGTGGCCACGGGCACCTCTGTGGCAGGGGAGCAACAGGGTGGGGGGAGCCCTGCCGGGGGATGGCTCAGCCCCAGGGCTGTGGGGTGGCCACGGCAGGGTCGGGGTGGTCTCACCTTGTCTCTCCAGAGTGGCCTTCCCGTACCTGTTCAGGATGAGGATGTGTTTGTGGCAGACGACGGAGAGGAGGTGCTCCAGGAGCACTGTGACTGACCTCTGCTTGTTGAGGTCCTCGAGGGCTTGGTCTGCCGTCTTGGATGACTGCCGCTTCTCCCAGAGCTCTTTATCCACCTCAAAAGCTACGAGGTCTTCACCATTGGCCCTGACATCCAGGAAGCCCCACCTTGTACTGTTGGGGTATATCACGCAGCCCCCGCGCATCTGGATCACCAGTGGGTCTGCCAAGGGCAAAACCAGCAGAGAGGCCCCGTGAGCGTGTGGGTCACGGGTGGCACGAGGTGGGATGTGGCTGAGGGCCTGTGCAAGGGTGCAATGGGCAGCAGAGCACGGGGCCCTTCTTCAGGAAACCCGAGACACCCTGCAAGCCCTCAGGCCCCCTGGACGGATGGAGTGGATATCGGGCCGGTTAGTGTGGGGGTGCTTGTTTAAAAAGAATACTGTCCCCCAAAACACTTGCCCCCAGTTTTCTCTTTCCTGATCTTTGCTCTGTGGGGTCCTGCAGCACCAGTACATTTTGTGGCAGCTCCCTGCTGAGCAGAGGGGTTCTGGCAGAGAAGCCCCAAGGGGTGTTTTAGTTCTGGTGCCTTCCCAGTCCTGCTAGTCATATGCCCCAGCAGCTGCCGTGTGACCCTTCCAGGAGCTGTTGCACCCTATGAGACCCCCACCAATGCCACCCTGGTGGAGGAGGGCACAGCCAGAACGTGGGGAGAGGTGCCAGGGCTCTGGCTGGGGTGGTGCCCATACTCACAGTCCTGTTCTGTCTTTTGGATGATGTCATGCGCGTATCGGATGATATTGCGCAGAGCGATTTTATAGTAGGACATCAGCTTCTCAGCGTCGCCCTCCATTGCAGCCTGGCTGGCCCAGGGCCAGTGGAAGCGGATGGCCCAGCTGCCAGGATCCATTGCTAAGAGGGGCACGTCCCCCAGGACTGCCACCGCTGACATCTCGGCAAAGCTGATGTTGGCTAAGTGGCTAGTCAGGAGGTACTGGTAAACCTGTGGCTCTGTTGGGAAAGGGGATGGGGATGAGAAGGGGTGTAGGAAGGAGAAGAGCGGAGGGGCTGGAGGGGAAACGGGATTCAGACTCATTAGAAGGAAGAAGTTTTTTACTGTGAGGGTGGTGAGACGCTGACACAGGTTGCCCAGAGACAGGGTGGATGCCCCATCCCCAGAAACATTCAAGGCTGGGTTGGATGGACCCCCGAGCAACCTGATCTAATGGAAGATATCCCTGCCCATAGCAGGGGGGTTGGACTGGATGGTCTTTAAAGGTTGCTCCCACACCAAACCATTCTGCGGTTCTGTGATTCAGTGCTCTTCGGTTTGCTCAGGGTTGATTTCCTGGCTGAACTTTCTCTGCCTTCACTGCTCCTTTTCCTTCTCTATTTCAGTTTCAACAAAGAGTTTCGTTCCCATGTGGGATTTTAGGTATTTTGTCACCTCCTGTCACTGCCTCCTTCCTGCCCAGCTCTGCTGTCTGACTGTGCAGAGCAGGTGAGGGGGAACCTTGCTGCTTGTCTGGGGTGATGCTCCCTGAGAAGAACACCTGTGCCAGGACCTGTACACGGTGCAGAGGACATGGAGGAGGGAGGATGGCAAAGGGTATTTTATCCAGGCTTGGGGGGTCCCTGACAGGGTCAGGAGAGCAGTGCAGCCCACCTTAGAGATCAGGCCTGCCTTCCCATGCCTGATGTTGCCTGCCCCAAAAGCATGAGGTCTCACAGGGTGGTGGTATGCCTGAAACACCCTTGTGCAGGTGCAGCTCCCCCAAAAACGAGCGGATGCTGCAAGGGGCCCACAGCACCACATGGAGCTGAATCCCCCTTGGCATCCATGGGCTCCCTGCAGGGGAAAGACGTTTTAGGGGGGAATCTCATCACCCAAAACCTGGCTGGGGACCCCGATCTCTCTTCTGTTGTATGCCCAAGGCCCAGGTCAAGCCGGTGGGGTAGAAGTCCCGAGCTGGAGGCAAGAACAAAGAGGGTGGGCAGGGACAAAGCACCTTTGGGTGCTGCACAGTGGGGGCGGCCCTTTAATGCTGAGGATCATCCCCACCATACAGAGGGCAGTAGCCTCCCCTGAGGAACCTGCAGGGTCCTCTGAGAGGGGGGTGAGAGAGGTTTGGGTGAGCCGGGGCTCCCACTTACCCTCTGGGTCTGCCCAGATCCCGTGGAGGAGAAGGGGAAGAAAGAGGAAGAGGAGGAGGTGAGGGGGCTGCATGGTGCCTTGTGGCGAGGCCGAAGAGGCAGCAGCAGTGACTGCAGGAGGAGGAAGAGCCTTTGGGGTCCCACGCTTCAACGCAGCCCAGCAGTCACTGCGGCAGCGCTCCACCAATGGGACTGGAGACACCGTGTCGGGGTTAGGGCTGGGGACGTGTGGGAGGGATGAAAGCTGCAGTAAGGTCTAGAGCATGAGGGGCTGTGAGAGGATGGGGCTGGGGAAAGCCCAGCCAGGAGGAGAGGGCAGGGAAAGAGACTCCAGGAAACAGCAGTAGGAGAGAGTGGATGCTCAAGGATCCAAGCTGGGTCCCCCCGGCTCCCGCTCTCCNATGTTGGCTAAGTGGCTAGTCAGGAGGTACTGGTAAACCTGTGGCTCTGTTGGGAAAGGGGATGGGGATGAGAAGGGGTGTAGGAAGGAGAAGAGCGGAGGGGCTGGAGGGGAAACGGGATTCAGACTCATTAGAAGGAAGAAGTTTTTTACTGTGAGGGTGGTGAGACGCTGACACAGGTTGCCCAGAGACAGGGTGGATGCCCCATCCCCAGAAACATTCAAGGCTGGGTTGGATGGACCCCCGAGCAACCTGATCTAATGGAAGATATCCCTGCCCATAGCAGGGGGGTTGGACTGGATGGTCTTTAAAGGTTGCTCCCACACCAAACCATTCTGCGGTTCTGTGATTCAGTGCTCTTCGGTTTGCTCAGGGTTGATTTCCTGGCTGAACTTTCTCTGCCTTCACTGCTCCTTTTCCTTCTCTATTTCAGTTTCAACAAAGAGTTTCGTTCCCATGTGGGATTTTAGGTATTTTGTCACCTCCTGTCACTGCCTCCTTCCTGCCCAGCTCTGCTGTCTGACTGTGCAGAGCAGGTGAGGGGGAACCTTGCTGCTTGTCTGGGGTGATGCTCCCTGAGAAGAACACCTGTGCCAGGACCTGTACACGGTGCAGAGGACATGGAGGAGGGAGGATGGCAAAGGGTATTTTATCCAGGCTTGGGGGGTCCCTGACAGGGTCAGGAGAGCAGTGCAGCCCACCTTAGAGATCAGGCCTGCCTTCCCATGCCTGATGTTGCCTGCCCCAAAAGCATGAGGTCTCACAGGGTGGTGGTATGCCTGAAACACCCTTGTGCAGGTGCAGCTCCCCCAAAAACGAGCGGATGCTGCAAGGGGCCCACAGCACCACATGGAGCTGAATCCCCCTTGGCATCCATGGGCTCCCTGCAGGGGAAAGACGTTTTAGGGGGGAATCTCATCACCCAAAACCTGGCTGGGGACCCCGATCTCTCTTCTGTTGTATGCCCAAGGCCCAGGTCAAGCCGGTGGGGTAGAAGTCCCGAGCTGGAGGCAAGAACAAAGAGGGTGGGCAGGGACAAAGCACCTTTGGGTGCTGCACAGTGGGGGCGGCCCTTTAATGCTGAGGATCATCCCCACCATACAGAGGGCAGTAGCCTCCCCTGAGGAACCTGCAGGGTCCTCTGAGAGGGGGGTGAGAGAGGTTTGGGTGAGCCGGGGCTCCCACTTACCCTCTGGGTCTGCCCAGATCCCGTGGAGGAGAAGGGGAAGAAAGAGGAAGAGGAGGAGGTGAGGGGGCTGCATGGTGCCTTGTGGCGAGGCCGAAGAGGCAGCAGCAGTGACTGCAGGAGGAGGAAGAGCCTTTGGGGTCCCACGCTTCAACGCAGCCCAGCAGTCACTGCGGCAGCGCTCCACCAATGGGACTGGAGACACCGTGTCGGGGTTAGGGCTGGGGACGTGTGGGAGGGATGAAAGCTGCAGTAAGGTCTAGAGCATGAGGGGCTGTGAGAGGATGGGGCTGGGGAAAGCCCAGCCAGGAGGAGAGGGCAGGGAAAGAGACTCCAGGAAACAGCAGTAGGAGAGAGTGGATGCTCAAGGATCCAAGCTGGGTCCCCCCGGCTCCCGCTCTCCACCAGTGGTACCTCATCCTGTCCTGGCTCTTGTGGGGTGCATCAGCTTCACTGGAGGTGATGATGGCTTTTGGGTTTCAGCCCTGACTGGGGAAAGAAGGTTGCTGTCCTCTGAGCCCCCATAGGGGGAGAAGAGATGCTTTGGGTCCCCAATCTAGCACCTTCAGCTCAGGCTGCTCTTGCACCACCTGCCGATCCCTGGGAATGGGTCTCCCAGGAAGGATGTGACAAATATTTCCCAACTCATCCAAAGCTGCAGGACAGTGTTGGGGAGCCCCAACTCTGCCCTAAATGCCTCCAGAAGAGGGCCTGGGGATGGGTCTGACGCTCCCCTTTCTACTAACTCTGGAGTGGAATCCTGTCCCTCTCCCCAGGACTCCCCTGTGCATGGGAACATCCCCAATGGCACCAGTGCCCAGCACTGGAGAGACAATGGGGTGACCAGAGCCAGCCTCAACCCCACAATGACCTGAGCCACTGCTCCTCCCCAGCTCCTTCCCCAACAGGGACTTTCTCTTCCTCTTTCTTGAGTGGTGCATGCACTGGGGGTGAAGGTAGAACTGAAACCACAGAGGAGGGGAAGTCTTCAGTAGTGTCCAAACCCCAAACCCCTTCCCTTCTGTGGAACTGTCCCAGAGAGAAGCAGGGATGCTGTGGTGGCCTGGTTGGCTCAGCAGTGGCAACAACTTCCCCAGCAGTGTCACCCAGGGGATGTTCAGCCATGCCACCACAAAGTTCATGTCCTTTCCAGTGGAGCCACCAGCACTGGGCCCAGAGGAGAGTGTTTGGCTGGCAGGATGGCAAAGCACAGCCTTGGGGCAGCCCAGGAGAGGAGGGGAAGCAGAACTTTTGTCCATTCAGTCCTGCCAGGTGGCCACTTGTCCCCATGGTCGCCCCTGTGATGACTGTTGGTGCTCTGGCTTCCATTTGCAGCTGACCAAAACCTCCCCAAGCCCATCCAGCTCCTGAGGAAAGACGCATGATCTCAGTGAAATGTGAATTTTCATTTTGTGCACACCTCCAGCTCCTACAGATTACACCAGAGGTACTCAGCTCTTTAGAAAGCCATTTGTGGCCAGGTTAGTCTGTTAGTCTGCGTGGAACAGTTCAGTCTGAGAACAAAGACTTCTGGAATGTGGTTAAGAAAGGCAGTTTTTAGGAAAAAATTACTCGAAAAAGACAACAGAAGGGTACAGCTTTCTGCCTACTGGTAACAGTGCTATTGTACCAGAAGTGGGAGAAATTGCCAGGGGGCACTGAGGTGCCCCAGAGGCTCAGTGGGTGCACGGGCCAGTGCCACAAGAGGTGAACATCTGTGACAAGTGAGGAGGTGTCAGCCTTGTGTGTGTGTGCGCTCAGCAAACTCAAGTGAGTCAGGAGCTGCCCAGGTTCCTGCCCTGCATCTCTGAGCCCACTGGCTCTTGCAGTCAGTGCCCAGAACTCAGCTGGAGCAGAGAAAGGCAGTTCTTGTCCCTGTGGGTGGTGGGAGGGAACGGGCAGTGTTGGCTCCTTTGAGGGCTAAGTTTCCTTGCTCAGGATGGAGTTCCTGGACTCTGATTGCTCCACGCGCTGGTGCTTTCTGAAATGAGAGGGCACAGCTCAGGGATGGCAGAGCCCCGGTGGGGGTGCAGAGAGCAGGTGGCAGGGCCAAGGTAGGAGCTGTGCTGCAGAGGGCAGAGATGCCCTGGGGCATTTGCTGCCCTCCTGTGCCCCTGGGGCTGCTCTGCGGGGCAGGAGGGGCCTCACCTGCGTCTCCAGAGCCAAAGCCCCACCGTGGCACCTCCAGCCGTGGCTACCAGCAGTGCGGCCACGAGCCCCCAGAGCAGCAGCATGTGGGAGCTCCCTGGGGAACACAAGGAGAGGTTGCCGGGAGCTGCCCGAGCTTGGCCCCACGCCACAGGGCAGGGTGGCCGAGGCTCCCCGTGGCATCGCCAGGGCTGGCACCTACCCCAGGGGACGAGGAGGCCGCGGGTGCCCAGGCTGCGGTGGCGCACGCGGCAGGCGTAGCTGTGCCCGTCGCGGGGGGTCACAGCCAGGACGCTGCGGAGCTGGTAGGTGAGGTCAGCGTTGGGCAGGATGGCGCTGGTGTTGAGCACCGGGCCCGGGGGCACCTCGTGGCCGTCCCTCAGCCAGGCCACGCTGATGGGCCGCGGGTAGAAGGCGGTGACGTGGCAAACCAGCAGCAGCTGGTGCGGGCTGGGCGTGCGGGCGAACACCGTGGCCACGGGCACCTCTGTGGCAGGGGAGCAACAGGGTGGGGGGAGCCCTGCTGGGGGACGGCTCGGCCCCAGGGCTGTGGGGTAGCCACGGCAGGGTCGGGGTGGTCTCACCTTGTCTCTCCACAGCTGCCCTCCCTCCAGAGCTCAGTAACGCCTTCATGTTATCAACACAGGTGTCGTTGAAAAGTATTTCCAGAACGTCAGTGAAGACAGTATCGTTCTGGAGAAAGGCCTGGACGTAGCGGGACAGGCTGGTGTCCTGGGAGACGGTCCAGGTGGCATTGTGAGTGTCAAAGCTGAGGAAGTCCTGCCCGTTGTAGCCCGCAGAGATAAAGAACCGAGAGGTCCTGTTGGGGTAGAGCTCACAGCCTGCCATGCACTGAGCCACAAAGGGGTCTGGAGGGGCAGAGAGGACAGAGGTTGCCTGAGGGGCTGGCATTGCCTTCCTGCAGACGTGAGCAGTGCCCCCTTCACAGCACCAGCTGTGCCCGACCCTCCCCAATACCCAGCTGGGCATACAGAGAAGACTGGATACTCACAGGGCACATCCCTCTCCATGGCCCCATTATTGATCAGGACAGCGAAATCATGCAAATACATCTTGAACATGCTCTCAAGGGTTTCCCATTCACTGCGGGGCAGGGCTGGGCGCACCCAGGGCTGGTGGAAGCGGATGGACAAGGTGTGCTTGTCCAGAGAACCAAGTTCGATGTCTTCCAGCAGGCCAAGCCCATCCGTTTCCACAAAGGAGGTGTTTTGGAAGGTGGTGGTCTGGAGCAGCCGGAGAGTGAGGGACCCTACGTGAGACAGGGGTTGGCACGGAGCAGATAGAGTGGGAGGAGAGGGATGGGGAAGGTTGAGGGGCTGAGGGATGGGTCCTTGAGGTTGTAGAGGATTGTAGCCCCCCCTAAGGCCCCTCCATCCTTGGCAGCCCCAGGTGCCAGCCCTGCACCCATCTCAGGTGGCTGCATCCCTGCCAGGGAGGGGCTGTGGAGCCAGGACACAAGGAGAGCTCTTGCCCATGGAGTGCCAGGGGAGCATGGGAGAGGCTGCGCATGAGCCAAGGCTCCCACTTACCCTCCAGGCTTGCCCATGTGCCAGGGATGAATGAGAAGCTGAGCAGCAGGAGGAGGAGGAGGCGGCAGCGAGGGGGCTGCATGGTGCCAGCAGGGAGGCCCAGGGGATGCAGGTGTGGGTGCAGCAGCAGGAGGAAGAGGCTGTGAGAGATGAGGCTGCAGATGTCTCCGGCTGGCTGTGCCCGGCCACCTCTGCTGCTGCAAATGGCCCCGGCAGCCAATGGGGCCGACACTGAGGTTTAGGGGAGGGCTCTGAGTTCGCAGTTGGGGTGGGCTGGAGCATCCTGGGCATGGCTGTGAGGGCTGGGGGAATTTGCTTGTGAGTGACATCATCCCCCTGCACACAGGAGTGATCCCTCATGGCCAAGGCAGCACCTGGACCATTGGGGTGCTGGGGGTGAACTGACCCCTCCTGTCTACCCCCTGTGCAGGTGGACAGGTCCCCTGGCCATGGGCTGCATCCACTACCCTGACGGAAATATCCCGTACTGCCAACTGTGCCTGGCACATCTCACTCTGCACAGAAGAGACATCCCCACCCGCTCTGCCCTGCCAGGTGGGTTCACACCGCCATGGCACATTCCCACAGGGCAGAGGAACACACATGGGTTGCCACCACATGGCTTCATGCCTGGGTTCTCTGTGTCCTCCGGCTGTATGCTGACCCCATGCCTCTTTGTCACCTCCCAACCACAGCACAGCCAAGGCCACACCCATGGGCTGAGGGTGTCGAAGCTGGTGATGTGGCAGACGTGCAGGAGAAGAGCTGGGCCAGGCACACAGACAAAGACCATGGCCATGGAGAGCTCTGGGGGATGAGAGGGATGGAGAAAAGCTAATGGTGATATCCACTGGCCTGCAGCCTGGCACTGCCCTTTCCTTGTCACCAGCTTTGGTAGGGACCCCCGTGCCCCTGCCCAAGAGCTCCATGTGCATGGGAAGAGGAAGGGTGGGAGCCATCCCCCTGCTGTGTCCCCACTGGCACCAGTGTGCAGCGCTGGAGGGATGATGGGGGGAGCAGAGCCAGCCTCAGCCCCACAGTGTCCCCGAGCCACTGCTCCTCCCTCCCCTGCAGTTTCTCTGCCCCTTCCCAGGGGGGTGCCCAGGCTGAGGGCAGAGCTGAGACCATAGCCGAGGGCAAGTCTGAGGTGGGGGCCCTGACAACAACCAAGAACAGCCAGGGCTGAGGGGTGCGCACAACTTGGTGTGGGACTGCCCCAAGCACACCTGGGCCCTGGGCTCCAGGGCTCCATGGTTGGTGTCTCCAGCTGTAGGGACATGGGGAAGGCCCATGTGGGGCTGCTGCAGGCTGAGGTGCAGCAGCCCGTGACACTGAGTCACACATGGGCACACAGGGACACCAAACCCCTTCCTTTCTGTGGAACCGTTCCAGAGAGAAGCAGGGATGCTGTGGTGGCCTGGTAGGCCCAGCAGTGGCACCAACTTCCCCAGCAGTGTCACCGAGGGGATGTCCAGCCATGCCACTGCAAAGTCCAAAACCCTTCCAGTGGAGCCCCCAGCACTGGGCCCAGAGGAGAGTGTTTGGCTGGCAGGATGGCAAAGCACAGCCTTGGGGCAGCCCAGGGAGGGAAGGGGCAGGGGGACCTTTGTCCCTGCAGTCCTGCGAGGTGGCCACTTGTCCTCATGGTCCCTTCTTGCTGAGCAGCAGAGAGGCCATTGCAGCCCTCTGTCCTGGTCAGGTGTTTTATGACCCACCTCTGAAGGCTGGGCAACCAAGGTTCTTCTTAATAATAGATCCCCTGAGGTGGATTAGAGTGAAATGACACTGAAGGGCTGGTGTTTATATATATATATATGTATATGGTAGGTTTATCTTAAAACAATTCAGTTGCAATGGAAAGGAGGTATGTTGCCATTTTGGTTATTATCTATAGAAATATAACAATATAAATGTATAAATATACCATTTAAGAAAATATGTAAGTTGAACCCTCTGCCTACAGGCTCAACATTGGGCACTAGTGACAAGAGCATTCTCTCTCCAGGTGGTTGCACATTGATAAAATGCCCACTGAGCCTTTTCTTCTCCAGGCTTCACACTCCCAGCCCTTGGTAAAGACCCTTTTCTATGGAATTACCTGTAAGATCATGGAAGTGGAATGTTGTCTTCTTGACATAACCACTGATAAAGACCAACTCGGGGATAACTGCCCTTACCCGTGCCTTGTTATCAAGCCTTCACCCAATTCCTGCTCCTCCCTCCTGCCCATCTCATTGCAACCCCAGGAGATGGGATTGAATCTTGGGGTGCTCAGCCTTGACCTGGGTTTGTGGCACAGGACTAAGAGGAACAGGATAAATGGAACTACTCATATAACAGTCCCTTTCTTGGAGGGAAAGAATTATTCAGCTGCTGAGGAGAGTCCGGGCCAGAACATTCTGTATGAATGGCATGAGCTCTGTAAGTTTTGGACTATATCTTTAAAAGCAAAGCCAGATAATTTTACACCAGTCAGCAACAAAGGTATTAATGAGTAGAGTCACTCAAGCTCCACCTAAAGAAATAGTCTAAAAGTAGGTTGAGAATGGGGGGAAAGTTAGGGAAGAACTGCTGGGATCAGCTGAAGGGCTGAACCTGTCTTACCTGTCTTCTCTCCCACAGGGATGCCCCCTGGGTAAGAACTAAATGTGTGCTGAACACTCTTATTGGGGATTAAAGCCTGTCTATATATTGCTTTAAATATGTTTTTGCAGTCAGATATTATCACCAGCAACCTTCGACCCCTAACCTGTCACAATTTTATATTGTTGTTCTCTAAACCCTTGGTGGTCCTTCCTGGGTGTTGGCAGCCTCGTGTATCTAATCCAAAATTTTCCAGAATTTTGATCTTTTCAATGCTGTGAAGCATAGTACTGGAGTCCATCTCATGTTATTGTTAAACTCACAATGGAATGTTAAACTCACAATTTGTGATGCTTAAGGGTCAGAACCTTCAAGTTTGTTGCTTTATTTCCAAAAACTCTAAGCTGTGAATAAAACACATTCTAACCCAGCATCTTCAGAGTGTTACTTTGAAAGTGTAAACAGAGTAGAATTGAATGTAAAGCTTTTAACAGCTGAGACAAGCAATGTGGAAAACAGAATTACAGAAGAAACAATGCAACCCAACAACCATGCTACAGATTTACCTTTCCACAACAATTAGTACTACCAGGTCAGTTCTTTCCACCAAAAAGATGACGTAGTGGTGAAATGATGACTCTGGGGAAACAACAACAAAAAGAGCACATTAGACTTAAAATACTTCTATCAGAACTGGTAAAAAGGTCCAAGAAAGACACAATGCCAGTACAAAACAAGAGAGGGAAACTGAAAAAGTAGAGAAAACCAACAATTTGTGCCCTAAAGGTCTGGTCTCAGTCATTAGAAGGATGGCACACACTGTGATTAACAAGGACTTGTGTTTTTTCCCCAAAGCCAGCTCAGGAGAGGAACATTTATTGGGAATGCTGCACCTTACCATGAGATAAAAGGCCATCCCTGAATGATTTTTGTGCCAGGAGACTTTGGTTTAACCACAGAAAAGAGGTCTCCATCCTCCAGCATTATGCAGAGTCACCTGAACCGCCAGAATCAGCCTCTGAGACAGGCTTAGGCAGAGCCAGGACTGCATCTGCTCATCCCTGCAGGATTAGTACCTTCTCCAGAACGTGGAGAGACCTCTTCCTTCTGGCTTCACGTGTTCTGCCTCTCCTGTTTGGGCCATTTGCTGCAGCAGCTGTGCAGTACCCTCAGCCTGACTGGCTGCTGTTCCTTGTTCAAGGGCAGATGCCACAGGTTTCCCTGTCAGAAACAGCAGCAAGAACAAAACCACAGCCTCGCTTGCTCCACACTCCCTGTGCACCCAGTGGAATGGAACAATCGAGGAACTCCTTACTCACACAAACTCATTTGGTCACAGTCTTTAGCAAGGGATGCCAGGCTAAACTCACACTCATTGGCTTTGGAGGAATTCTGGAAGGAAAAGGAACCCAAGAACTGTTACACAATGCCAAATTCTATTATACAGAGATTTTTGTTTGCTTGCTTGCTAAGCAAGTACTAAAAGGCAAGGTCTGCTCTCCTGTTCTGTGGTTTGTTGGGGTTTTTTTCCGCTGCTATGAGGACTTTTTCAGCAAGACATTTACACTTCCCTTCTCTGGACATTCACAGGCCTAAGGTCAAGCTGTAACTAATTTAGAAGACTTTAACATACCAGACAGTGAAATAACAGTAGCTATGGCATGGACAGAGATTCAAAAAAACAGGAACAGAGGAGCTGTGGGAAACAAGAGCCCCTGGAGAGTACAGGCCCCTCCATTAGCCCTGCTAAGGCACAGACCTGGGACACAGCCTAACTGGGAAGGGACACAAATGAAAACTGCCAGAAGCAAGAGGCGGGCCAGGAATATCCACTAGGAAGGTGATCAGCAACCCAAAGCACCCCAAAACCCCAAATCATGTAAAAACACAAACAACAAAATCAGCAGGCAAGCTGCTTTGAGAGTAAACCCTACCAGAAAATCAGATCCACTGCCCGATGGCGTTTCCCTTGCACTGAACACAGAATGACACACTGGGACATTTGGGACAATGGGTGACAGCCAGGAGGACACAGGGGTTAGGGAACACCCTGTTACCCAACAGGTGTGCCTAAGAGCAGCTCTGCCAAAGCAGCACTGTAGCCTGTGGGCTACAAGAGAAAGAATCTTCCCCTCCTGACGAGGTCTTTGGAGAGCAGTGGCTTTAGAGAGCAATTGCCAGTTCCTCTGGAACAATCCTGTCATGGATCTGCCTTCTGGTGCCACAGTGAGAAGAGTCATGGCCCTGTTTCAGGGACAGGGAGATGCCTGCATGGCCATCCCCAGAGAGAAAGGACACTGGTGGGGAGAGGTGCCAGCACGTGCTGTTTGCCCTTCATGGGCTTCTGCATAAAGGGGCATCTGAGGTGACACAGCACTGGAGTCCTGGGGGCAAGGCAGGGCCCCCCTCAGGCTCAGCTCACCCCCAAGTCAGAAAAGCTGGTGTCATCTCCCTGTAAAACTCATTCCTTTGCCGAATCTGATGAGCAGGAATGGAAAATGGCTTGATGTGGGTGGTGCAGGGGAAAAATTATCTGCAGGCACTTTTATGCTTGCCACTCTAAGGGTCCAAGACTAACTAAACAATGCTGTTGTCTCTTTCTGAACACTCTGCAGCTTACCTTTTCACATCCATGCTCTGCTTTACTCCTCTGGTGAACAGAGTCAGCTCCAGTTCTAAAAAGAAGTCAACTAAGTAAGACCTGAGTTTACAAAGAAACATTAAAGACATAAAAGAGGCATTAAATATGTTGATCTGTATCCAGGGAGACTATTCTGGAGTCAACTGACCTGTCCATAAGCAATTGAGGGCATGAGACCTCTGCTTCAACTTCCACTCTCCTCCTCTTCACAGCTTCTTCCATTGCAGTACTTTCTGACCTTTCCTTTCTTCTCCTGACCTTCAAAACATTGCAAACTTGGTATTGATAACAACTGATTTTGACTTCTCTATTTTAGAACAAAATTGAGAGTTATTAATACACACCCGTATTTTGCCAAATCGCACCTGATTATACAATAAAAACAAGAAAAGGATTCAGGACTAAGATAAGCACTGGGAGGCCACCCAGAGAGTTCTGTTCCACAGTTTTAACCAAGATACTGCTTTCCAGGACATCCTATCTGCTCCTCCTTCAGAGGACTGCCTAGGAATGCAAGTAGCAGGCATGTAATCCTAGCCGATATAGACTGGCTAACTCCGAGAAGTACGAGAACTGTAGCATTGCCTAAATAAATATACTCTGCTTCTCCAGAATACTTAGACTATAAATTAAACAACAAAACAAAAACAAAAAGGCACAACTTACAGGCTCATCACTGCCCCTGTCTACTTCTTTCCCTGTAAGCAGAGGTACAAAACTTGGTGACTATTTAGCCTGGACTTTCTGTAACCAACTGAAAAGTACATAAAAACACTCAGTTTTCACCAACAAATCCATTCTTTTTTCAGGAAGTGGGATGTCAACAAATGTAGTCAAGCACAGGGAAGAAAAACATGCTTTCCTTCCATATGCACATGGCTCCAGCCCAGCAACTGACACTGAAAAATGAAGGTTGGGAGCCACTGGGCAGCATTGCACGAGAATACCCGCTGAAGAGCCAGCAGTGCTTGGAAAGGCAGAGAGAAACCCAGGAAATGTTAGGAAAGCAATACAGGACAACAGAGAACACACTATTCTGCCCTATTTCAAACCCACAGTACAGCCATACCACATGCAGCTTTGCTCTCTCTCGTTCACAGACACAGCAGGTGAAGGGAAAGGGAAAAGCAAGGCACAGATCCTAGGTATTTTCAGAAATTACCCAAATGTCACCACAGTGACTTACCACAAGACACGTCTTGCTGACATGAGTTCAGTTCTAGGTACAGCGTGCAAATGTAGGGATAAGGCACAAGGTGCACGTTCTCATGTTTGAATTTCATCTTCGATACTCTCTCCCATTTACTCAAATCTGGGAATAACGATAAGACTTAAAAACGCAGCACTAACACTTCCAAGGAGCAGGAGTCCTGACAGTCTTCCAAATCACATCACACTGCACGTGTGCACGAGGAAGCAAATCCAACCTGCCACTCTGAACTTCATGAAAAACACCAGGAATGCTGTACAAGAAACACTCACCAGGTGATACTGCCCCATCAGTGACCTGTATTAGGAGTGTTCTGTCCCCTTAATGTACTGTCCTCCTGACACCCTCCTGCAAAAAACCCAACATGCCAGGCTCTTCCAACCCTGAGAACAAAACCTCAGCAGCCTTCTTAACTAAAAATTGAAAAGAACCAAGATTCATAGGAGCACCACGATTAAATTCACTGCACAGTTCAAAATGGGGGGAAAAAGACAATTGACAAGCCCTGAAGTTCCAGCCATTCCTTCAGCTGGGTGCAGTTCTGACACCCAGGAGCTCATGCTTGCAAGAATGTTCTGATGGGAACACAGCAAAACACTCTTTTCCCACCAGTTCTTTGGTGAAGGTGACACCTGAGAAGGATCTGCAGCCAGTGTCAACCTGCAAAGCTGGAAGGAGTCCTAATTCAGCTAAAGATCTGCACACTCCTACACGTGGATGTTGAATGACACAGTGCCCAACAGACACAAGTCATTGAATCTTCTGTGAATTGGAAAAAAAGGATACATGGAAAGACAGTGAAGTGGTCAGTAGAAAATGGATGCAAATCCTCAAGATTTCCAAGGACTACTCGAATCACTTCCTGGGGAGGGCGAAAAAAATAAACCAAGGAAGAATATTAAAAACAGTAACAATTCCACTGTTTGGGAAAAAAGTTAATATTACTTTATTGTTTGCATGAATGATGGAAAAGCAGGTTCTAGATATCCTGCTTGTCCCCCTCCCCTTCTTCTCCCCACTCCCTCTGATCATCTTAGAGTGCACTGCACTGACAGACTGATAGAAACTGCAGTGAGGGAGTATCTTAATCTTGAATTAACATAGAAGAATTGCTATGGAGAGTGGAGATGTGCTTTCAAATTTAAGAAGTTTTAAATTTAAGAAGTGCCCTTTTTTTGCTCCCCCCAGTAAAACACATGTGGCATTTACTTGTGTCAAAAATATACACAGTCCTCTTTTGCTGAATATTGACCCAACTCAGTTACAAGGGAACTGCAGATAAGCCCCAACAAACTCCTGCTCTTCTAAGAGAAAAGCTTTTCTATGAATACACTTCAATACTTTCAAAAGTGAAAATAAATGAATTCTTTATATCAGTTAAAATCAGCACATTTTTCTTCAGCAATATTTTTAATGCTATTACCATACCTGAAGATTTAAAACAATTGAGTAATAAGAAGGAGCATTTTTCAGAAGGCAGTATAATTGTCTCAGGAATGGCAGGGGCTGTCTTCTGTCTCAGGCAGGAACAGGGTGAAACCAGCTCGACAAGCAGGAGTTTGTATTTGTCCAGTGTTAAGAGTCAGTAGCTTCTTTGGAATAGTTGAAATAAAAGCATGACTCTTCTATGCTAATTTTGCCTGCTGAGGACATTTTTAATTTACGTCATTTTTTTCCCCCTCAGACTCTGCAGAGAAATCCCCCATCACATTTGAAATGTTGCTTTGGACAAAATGTTCTCTGGCCCATAACAAACATGAGATGTGTTCAGCCTAACACCCATCTAAGGACCTGCTTCAGCTCCTACCTCGGACTCCTTGGCAGCACTTTCAGCAAGACTGACATCAGGAGCGCTGTGAAACAAACACAGAGTTGGAGCCATCCTGGGCAAAAAGAGTTTGAACAGCAACAAAACCTCATTCCCACTGCACAGGAACAACTACTTAGCAGGTAGATGAATTCCTAATATATTATTCTTAAAAAACATCCGCTATTCCACAGGGATTGTTCCTTGTCTACTTTCTGCCCGTTTGTGTCCTGTGTGCCCGTGGATACAACGGATGAGAGATCAGACCTTTTCAGCTGATCCTCAGTAACCCTCAGAATGGTATTTTTTGACAGGGTGCCCTCAAACCAGCCCCTCTGGCTTTTCCTGCCACGGTGCCATTCTGCGTAAGGGACAAAAGGAGGAAGTGGCAGGGGGTGACACAACTCGGGCAAGGATGCTGCCGTGGTGCCAAGGAAACGGGAGTGCCAAGAATGGAAGGAAGCAAGGCACCACTGAGGCACTAATGACCTGCTGTGTGACTGCAGGAGATTCACTGGTTGGGTTGGCATGGGGGGCGTGAGAGGGACTGAGCAGGAGGACGTGATGATTGTCTTTTAAGCCTGGAGTGTAGCGAAGCAAAAGTGGAGTCATCTTCAAGCACTTAAAGAATGGAGGAGCCTTCACTGCTACCTGGTTTTCCCTGAGGGCCTCCAGTGAAAGTGGCCTCGCTCTACCAAAAGCTGGGGTTCAACCACCACAAAGGCTCCACAGTTTCCCAGTTAAATACTTAGAGAATCCCAAAACACTGCCTGTAAAAACCGCCTGTTTCCTACTGAGGCACAAAGTCACACAGGGCAATGAAAATAGGGGCGTTTTCAGTGCTTCAATTACTCCCCCAGCACCTCAAAATGCAGCAGCAACTTTTAAATGGCCACTTCCTCGGTCAGCGAGACAAAGGCGGGGATGAGGAGCTGAGACCTGAATATTAACATCCCAATATTCCGCTGTGCACTCAGTGCCACACACACCGGGCCAGGTGCAGGCTGGCTCCTCAGCCTCAGCACACTCACCTGCCGCAGTGGCCGTAGCGCAGTCTGAACTTGTACACGAGCCTGCCGGCGTGCAGGAACCTGGTCTCGGGCAGCGGGCAGCTGAAGGGCCGCACCGGCATCTCCCCGCTCCCCCGGCGGCAATCCCCAAAGCCCTTCGCCGGGATTACACGCACTCCAGGGGTGTTTGCAGGGAGGAGTGTGTCCTGCCCGGCTGCAAAGGGCCGCTGTGGGGCCCGGCTTTGGGCAGGGTCGGGGGCAGAGCTGCGGCTGAGGGACACCCGGGCCTCCGGCCGCGAGGGGGGCCTGGAGCCCTGAGGGACACCCGGGGCGGGGAGTGAGGGACACCCTGAGACCCGTGAGGGACACCCGGGGCCGGCAAGCACAAACAGACCAGTAAGAGACACCCTGAGCCCCGTGAGGAACACCCCGGGCTATGAAGGAACCGGCCCAGCCGAGCGCAGCCGAGCGGAGCCGAGCCCACCCGAACGGAGCCGAACGGAGACGAGCCCAGCCGAACTGAGCCGAACGGAGACGAGCCGAGCCGAACTGAGCCGAGCGCAGCCGAACAGAGCGCAGACGAGCGTAGCCGAACAGAGCCGAGTGTAGCCGAACAGAGCCCAGACGAGCGCAGCCGAACGAAGCCGAGCGCAGCCGAACGGAGCCCAGCCGAGCGGAGCCGAACGGAGCCGAGCGCAGCCGAACGGAGCCGAGTGTAGCCGAACGGAGCCGAGCGCAGCCGAACGGAGCCGAGCGCAGCCGAACGGAGCCGAGCGCAGCCGAACGGAGCCGAGCTCAGCCGAACGTGCCGTCGCCACTGGGTGGCAATGTTTGATTGAGAAAGAAATCTAACTATGCGTGAGGAAATAAAACTGATTCCCTCTTTTCTTGGCAGAGGAGGTGCACAACTTCCTTTGGGTATATGGTTCTCTGATATCCGAAGAGGAGGAAAATATTATGTTGTTTTACTGCGACTAAATTGCTTTTTTCTATGTGTTATTATTGCTGCAACAGTGCTTGGAAACATCTTGAGCTTTGGATTTCAGCATTAGGTGCTGTAGGGAATTCACACTTCGGGTGAGTGTCGGATGCAGACGGTTCTCTGCGAGCACGAATCTCAGTCCTCCCTCTGCTAGACTTGACTTGGGCTATGAAAAACAATTAATTAATTAATGTATATGAATTTGGCTCCAATGAATGTGCATTTCAAATCACACAGGTGCACTAAACCCTACGATGCTCTCTGATGTCGTGCAAGGCTGCAAGTGGGGTTTGTCAGATAAGATTAATTTGAGGGAAATAAATATAGGTTAATTACATTCTGAATGTATAATTTGCGACTAGGACTTAGAACATATTTAATTGGAGGAGTCAAAGGGACAACTTAATGCTTTAACTTCAGCAGGGGTCGGTGACAGAGGGCTGGGGAAGAATGTAAGAGGTAGGCAAACAATAAACTAATGATCTGTAAATTCAAAATACAGCCTCTGTGTGTCTGTGTGCGTGGAAAAACCCGAGGGGAGGATTCTGTGAGACCTTTGTGTGTCCCTGCCCAGGTTCCCAGTTGCCCTCTACCTGTTGATCCCCAGCTTGCCCTTGTCTGTGTCTGCTCCTGGTCCTGATTTGTGCTGCGGGAACAGAGTTTTATTCCCTTTGTAAATAAAATAAGGAACCTCAACTGAGGAGGTTTGGAATGCCGGTGTGAACGTGAGAATGTATTGGAAAAAGCTCTCTGTTTAGTAAAAGGACTCTTTAAGAAGTGAAACCACAGCAGTGCAAAAAGGTGTCTCGTGGAATGTTCTGCCACCCTGAAAATAGAATCTTTAACTTTCAAAGTGGTTGCAGCTCCTCCTCTTTCGTTTGTCCATTATGAAATATTATTGGTTGCGTTGTTCATACCACACCGAGTGTTTATTTCTGCTCTATATTTGTGAGCTTCCCTTACTATGTGAACTTATTCCGTGGGGATGAGAGAATTCATCTTGGGAACAGCTAAATGAAGCAAATTCCCAAGAGCAAGCAAAGCATTGTGTCTAATAATGAGCCTGACACAGAAAAGGACTGGCAGTGTAATTTGACTATCAATCACTTGTCATCTCTGGAGCATGAGGAGCTTGTGGCAGCTGCAGGAACAGCTGTAACCCAGGTCTATTGTCCTTGTGACCATCCCATGTCTTTCTGCAGCCTATTAATGGCATTTGTAGGGCTCGCAAACTGGATGGTAGTAATATAAATCTGAATATTCTAAATGACACTGGCTCATTAGGCAGCGCTTGCTACAATAATATCTAATTTCTGAGAGTTCACTTGGCAAAAGAAAAGCCATTTGAAATGGGACAAGTGTTAGAGCTTTACAAATGCAAGCAGCGTTTTCCCACTGAGCACAAAGAGGGAGGAAAATACTCCACAGATGGATCTAATTGCTCCTTCTCCTCCGTGTGCTTCGCTCCTTCCCAATGCCTGAGGGAACACTCGGCCTTTATGTGAGGGGAAGGCAAAGAGAATGTTGGGATCCAGGCCTGGACAGGTCCAAATGGACCAATGTATTCCATAGGAAGAGAAGGAAAGGGGAGAATTCTGTCTCCTTACCTGGGTCCACTAGCAGCACTCTGTGAAGGATGAGATCCCTTGTCTATGTTATCCTGCACTCCCAGAATTTCTGGATTTAGGCTCCACCTTCTCCCTGGCTGAATTTTGCTGTTTACTCATCTCTTAACAGGTTTTTACCTTGTAGATTTTGAAGTCTTCAGGAAAAGAGCTGGATTTCTCCGGGGCGCATGGAAACTAGGCTAGTGGCTGTGTTCCATACGGGATTTTAATGTAATTAAAAGGGAAAGAAATTGTATTGGAGACTTTTGAAGATCAAGAATTCAGGAGGGGGGAGACAGAAGGAGTTTTAGCTCCTGGGTTACCACCTGTTCCAATATAAGCTTCGTAATCTCAGGCGCCTTAACCCTGCTTTGCCTCCTTCCTCTTGATTCAGGGAATCGAAGAGGTTTGCTATATTTTAGCATTTCTTCCCTCACGTATAAGCACGTGCCAAACTTTCTGTAGGGTTTTTTTGCCCCGCATACCGAGCCAGACTTTACAGGCACGGTTCGTTTTCCAGAGTTCTAGTCAATGGAATGCAGCATTTTGGCTGAGAAGTTCTCGTGGGTTCCGTGGCTGCGTTTGGCTTGGCGGTGGTAGGAGCCACGGGGAGCCCTGCTGAAAGCTGAGGTGAGCTCGAGGCTCGCAGGGATGTTTCAAATGAAAAAGAATTAAAATCTAACACGGCTTCTATTTCTGCTCTGGAGTTGGAGGGAGTCCTCAACTAGTTTCTTTTAAGCCCCTGAACCTCAAAGACACGTGGCAGTGGTGGAGGAGATTTTGGTGGTACAACACGTCTTCATGCTACAAATGATACCCATTAATTAGTTAAGTGGTCATCAAAATATGCAGTGTGTATTTCCCAAGCAGCTCCACCTAGAATAAAGCCCGAAAAAACCCCCCACAAGTCTATGCTGAAAGACACCCAAGACAAATTAATTTACTTTCAAGAAATAATTTTGCTTCTAAATCCGCTGCTATTGCTTAATTCTCAGATTTATTCCTCGGTCACTTATTTCTTCTCGATTAAAACATATCCTGGTGAATGCTGAACTGAAAGGCTCTGGCTGTTCAAGAACTGACATCACAGTGAGTTTTTCAACTTGCAGAACTGCCTGGAGGAGATCTGCTCCTTCAGATTTGTGTTTCCCCCTCCATAGGGGCTTCGTTAGAATATCCAAATGCCCACGTCTTTCCTCATGCACGTGCTCTTTGGCTCACTTTAAAAGAAAAATAAATAAAACAATAGACTCATCATCAAGGTGCACAAAATAGAAATATTTACGTTTCATGCATTCTGAACTCCGTGGCTCTGACCCTGCCAAAAATCCATGATTTGCCTTATTTTACAAACCCAGCTTTGCCTGCTGAAGGAGACAGGATCACCTGCAGTGTACATGTGGAATAAAAACCCCAAAGCCTCTGCATTTCAGTGCTAATCCTGGGACCGACTGCCATCTGAAATGCTATTCAGCAGGGGATTTATTTACAGGGATGTCAGGGAGACAATATTAAGACTCTTCAGTGGAGAAATGTGGAAGTAAATATATAGCAACTGAGGCCAGAGGAACATAAATTGGATATCAGTGGTGCAATTCCTTGGTTTCTGCGTGGATTCAGTGGGTTGCTCGATATAGTCTCTGCTGCTCTGGAGGTCAGGCAGGTCCCAACCAGCACGTGTCTTTCAGAGAATAAATGAATCATTTACGTCTATTTACCAGAAGACGTTTGGGAATGTTTCTCTTGGCAATCACGCTGTGCTGTAAACCAATATGTTTGAATGTCTGGTGTATCTTCCTGTTCTGCGAAGGTTTCTCATTTCACTGGGGCGGTTGGGTTTAGAAAGAGTCGTTTATGCCAATATCACAATAATGCTATTAAGGCAAATTAGATTTATAGCATTTCTAATTATTGAACTTGGCTGGATGCGGTTGAGTTCCACCTCACGTGGGTCGAGGCAGAGGGTGCTGCTGGTCCCAGGGCACTCGTGCTGGTGTTGTGAGCCTGCAAACAAAGCCCCTGTACCCAAATGAGTGCCACACTTTCCAGGATGGAGAACTACCTTGGATCTTCTGTGAGTCAAACCCAGCTCCTTAAGATCTCATATCCTCTCAAAAAATGGTGCTTTTGGGGAAGAGTCGAGGAAAGCAAAATAGGAACCAGAAAATGACCAGGAAAAAGACTCTTAGGGGGGATTGTCCTTCAGATACTTTTGACTTCATTTTCTTTTCTAATAAATAGTTAGGAATAAAGAGTTTTTCTCCTTGCATGCTTTATTAAACCATCATCTGGGTAATACAGTTTTAGCTTGCTGCTTTTTCTGATGCAGGTCCGTGCTTCTTGGGAAAATCTTGCTTATAGCTATATACTCCTTTTATATGTCTTTTACCTTCCTTTGACCCTCACGTGCCTCTTTGAACCCATTTGGGCAGGGAACATTTGGCTCTGCAGTGAACCTGTCCCAGCAGACCGTGCCCACGACATCGCACACGACTCACTGCTGCGTCCTGCGGGGGGGAATTATAATTATCAGACGCTCCACGAGGAGAAATTCAGCACGTCCGTGTCTTGTGTTCTAATTGTTCGAAACTCTTGTGCTACCTTGAGTGAGGCAAGGAACTCCACGTGTCTGATTTGCCAGTCTGTGCTGTTTCAGTGTCTGACACAGCGCTGTCACCCTCCTGTAGAGGCTCAGTTCAGACCCCAGTGACCGGAGGAATTAGCAAAGATGGTTACACAGATGTAAGCACTGCACAAATGGCGATTGGTGTTTTTGAAGGCTTGACGGTGGAGCGAGGGAGAAAACCAAGGAGAAAACGACAAATATTTGTCTTTTCACTTGCTGGAGCATCATCCTGCTAGTGTAGAGAAATAAACTCCTCACTATTCCTGTCCTGCTATTGCTTATGGGCCACAGCTAATGAAAATTTCATCCCTTCCCCAATACTTCCGGAAGGAGAGCTCCTGGAGATGTAATTTCTAGGGTTTCATGTCAGAATGTGAAGTTCTTGGACGATTGTTTTTCCTTGGGGCAAAGCTTTTGGGAAGGACTCATCGAGTCAAGGTATTTTTGGGTTACATGAAGGCAGGTGCAGCTGAAGGCAAGGTCACGTTTGCGTGTATTTAGAGGTCTCCTATCACAAACACAGCCCGGTGTCGTGTCCCTTCACCCTCCCCTTTAAAAAAGCAAAATGCCAGCCCCGACACTTGCCGCCCCGCGTGCGATTTGCACGCCTCGGAGGTTATATTAATTCCCAGGGCTCGAAATCCCGATAGGATCAGTTTTGATTCCGTTCTGACACGACAGCCCGGCGATGGACGGCTTCAGGAGCCGCTGGAAAATGTCTTGTCCGCTGCTGTTAACGTGAGCCATTTCCTTCGTCCCTCTCTGCCAGGACGGGGGGCTGGAGCCACATCCCCGCTGGCCCTGCGGCCGTGTCCTCACTCGGTACCTTTTTGGTACATGTCCCATTTCGGGCAGCTCCTCGGCGTGCAGATGTGACAGATCGCGTTAGCCCGAGCTCCGCACGCGAGGGGGAGAGCGGGGTTGGGGAAGTGATGGTGATAAATCGGGAAGGTACAAGGCAATGACGGCTGCGCCACTCCAGGGGAACGCTCTGACCTGAGTGTTGCGACAGAGTTCCAGGAAAAACAGGGAGCTGACGCCTTCGGTGCCGCCTTCGTTGGAAGAACTGGAAGCGGCTGCGGCGTTGTTGAAGCCTGGAAAGGTATCTGTAACAAGGGGTTGATTGAAAGGTCTGTAGAAGAGGGCGGCAGCATTTTAGCTGTGACTTAAATCAACCTCTTTCCTGAATATACAGTAAGCGGCCGTCTCAGTGTAGCTGCTTTGAAAACCTGCAGGAGCAAGGAGAGTCACCAGCACAACAGTGGTCAGCCCAAAGCTGTTAAGATGCTCGGTTAATTCTTTAGTCACTCACTCCTTCTGTCTGACTGGGAAGATCCTAGGGTGACAGGAATCTGAGTTTTTAAAGCTTTTTGCCTCAGCTCCCGACATCAAGGCTTCTGTAAATCAGTTACCGCAGACTTTATTGATCTGTACCTGTAAGCAAGCAGTCGGTTATTCAAGTTATTTCCCAAAACCGTTTTCCAGGCCATTTTATGTCTTCTGTTTGTTTGTTGTCAGTTCAGTCCCTTAAAACTTTGAATGGATGGATCCCCACCTCCCTGCGAGCATGCTTCAGTTTTATGCCTGTGCCTCGTTGTACGTAGAGAGGAAAAGAGAGACACACTAATTCAAATGTGATCAGGGATTAATATTATCCCAGAAGAAACTCTGACTCCGACTCGCTGGGATGCAGGAGCCTGGTGCATAACAGGGCTGAGAACTCTCAGAAAGCTGCAATAGATGTTGCTGAGTGAATCATCTGGCTGAAATGGCCCCTCTGTGAGCTTTGGGGCACTGGCACTGCTTTGTTATCATGGAAACAAGAGAAACGAACCAAAGTTGTTCAGGACAACAGCGCGGCCCACGAGAGCAAACCTCTGCGTGGCACCAGAGGAAGTCTGCTCTTTGGAGGCAGGATCGTGCTCAGTGTGTGCCTAACCCTGAGAAATCGGGGGTGCTAATGACCGCGTTCCGCACGCAGAATGGATTTAATTATCCAAGCGTCTCTTCTGAGATCAAGGAGATCCAGCCCTACGGCGCTGGATAATACAGAGCTCCCTGTGGAACTCGAGGATTTCCAGCTGAGAAATCTGGGAGCAGTTGTGATCCCGTGAGGAGACTCAGAATTCCTTTCTGTTCCATCCTGCAAAGGGAATTGAGCAGAGAGCCCCCTGGAGAAAGCAATTTGCTGGAGATTCCTGTTTATACAACTCCTTTGCTGCTCTTTTTTCTTTTTTATTTTCTTTTTAAGCATGATTAAGATTGCTTTTACAGGGTGTGACCTGGAGGACCCTCCTGGAGAAACCTTCCTACAGGTTGCGGAATTGTCTGCGGGATGGAATTGGATGTCCTCTTGAAGTCCTCTCCACAGCCTGGACCTGCCCCACCAGCTTTGTGAACCACCTCCAAAGAGTGAAGTGATGCTTAAAACATCTCCTCCCTGCTGCGTGATGCAGTGCTGCTCTGAGTCCCGTCGGGTCCTGCTGGTAGAAATTCATCTGGTCAAATCACTCTTTATTTTAATTTTTTTTAATGGTTTTGTTTTGGGGGAGGGAGGGAAGGAGGGAGGGAGGGAAGGAAATGCCCGGTTAGCAGCATTCAACAACACCAGTCAGGAGCTGCTGCTCTGTGGCTCGGCCAAGGCACGCACAGCTCGAGGTTGTTTTCTGGGGTCACACAAAGAGGGCACAGCAGCTCTTTGAAGACAAGAATTGAAGCCTTTCGTGGCTGCTCTGGAAGAATTAAACACTCCCCCCCTCACCTTAGAAGAGTCAGGTTGGGATTGCATTTTCGTGTGTGTAAATTGTCGGTGAGGAGAATGCTCTGGCGTGTAAAGGCTGATTTTCCGTGGAGGAAGCGGAGGAAAGTGAAGTGATTTATGAGGAATAACGTTTGCATTAGCAGTTTGATGTTATAACTCGAGCAAGCCATCAGATTTTACTTTGGTCCATTTATTTTGTACTTGCCTTGCCCAAGGCCTTGTTTCTCATTGTAATAAAAGGTCAACTCCCAGCACTGAGCTAAGCAACAACAGCGCAGAAGAGAGTTCAAAGACACACAAACCAGAAGAAGCCAGATGAGAGCTGGTATTTAGAATATATTTACTTGAAATAAAAATACATATAAAATCAATACCCAGGAGGGAATCTATTTATCTTTTAAGACCACCTGGCTGCGCCTTGCACTCTGCGAGTCTTTTTGGGGCCGTCGGTGGGTTCGAAAGCCGCGCGTGCACCAGACTTTGCCAGGTGCCAAAGGTGTCGCTGAGACCTGAGAAGCTGCGAGAATCCTTTTGGGAGCCCTCGCTCCGATATCCATTCCTTAAACCCGAGCTGGGGACAACAGCCTGTCACAGTGAAGGCAGCGCAGGGGGCTGGGCAAGGTGTGAAACGGGGAGCTGCTGGTCCAACTGGTCTGAGCTGGCGCTGCTCCTCTCAGTGCACGCAGGAGCTCCAGGCTGCCAGCCACCCACCGGCCAGCGCGTGCACTTCTTAGGGATTTTAAGGAAAACGGGTTTTTCCTCCTCTTTTCTCTCCCCTTGCTTACATCAGTCCCTAAAAAAATAAAAAAACCTCCTCGGCTCGTTTGAAGCCTCAGCCCGTGTTGGCATTTGTACTTCCACTGCCAAAATGCTGGTCAGCGCAGAGCTTTGGAGGAACATTGTTCTGACAGCCCATTGAGTTTTCCATCTCCAAACTCTCCTGGTTAATGTACCGTGGGCTGTGGCCCTTCTGCCTCCTCCTCCTCTCCCTCGCTGTGCTGACTCCGGGGCCCCGGGAGCGGCTGGCACACGTGCCCTGGCACTGCTGCCTGCAGCTGGCAGCACCCAGCACGGCAAAGGTTATTTTTGCTTCCTCTGCTTCGCCAGAGGAATTGTGATTGTGGCAGGACACGGGGTTAGGGAGGGAAGGGTGGCCTTTGCAGCGGTGGGACCGTGGAGTGATGCTGAAAAAGGGGCAGTGGAAAGGTGGCTGGGACGGGGCACACGAGGGCGAGCTCCTGGGGCAGCAGTGGTGGTGCCCGAGCAGCCTCTCATTGGCATCTTTTGATTAATGTGGGCTGCTAACGAGGCCGCTCCTAGAGCAGCAATTTCTCAGGGAAACGTTGAAATGAAGCGTTTCCTGAAAAGCCAGCATTAAACAAAAGTCACCCCCGTCCACTAGTCCCAGTTTCATAATCTTGGAGAACTGTGTTTCGTAAGGTAAAGACATTCCAAGCAGAGCGTTGAAATACAGAATAAGCACGCCAGAAACCCCTGGAGAAGCCTGTGCCTTACAAAGGACAAGGATGAGTCGAAACCACAGCATCTCATAAAACACTGACTGTGAAGCAACACGGAGTGTGTAAAGAAGGAAGAAACAAACTTTGCTGAGCGTCTGTGGCTGAGCTTTTTGGGACAATGGGAAGCTTAAAAGCAGCACACGCAAAGGGTTTGACTCTGGCAGTTTTATAACTTGGAATGAAGAAACTGAGCACAATTTCCCTTCTTCAAGAGCAGAAGTCAGGAGATTGGTCCCTCGGTGTTCTCTAGACTTCTTTTGTTATGCCATTTGCTTCTAAGCTTGCATTTTGCTATTTCATTGAAGGCACTCAAGTCTGTGTCTTTTCCCCCTCAAAGCCCCAACCTCCAGTCCCATAAAATCATGCTTTAAGGTAATAAAGAGAGGACTCAAGGCAGATGATGAATTCCCGGATGAGCGCAGTCCAGCTGCTTCTCTGCCTTCTGCTGACCCCTCGGTGATCCCCTGCAGACCTCAGCCACAAGGAAGTTACTGCAGTGACCACTGAGTGGGGCAAGAGCAAATCTCCCTTCTCTGGCTTGTTCCCAGCTTGCACTTTTTTACTTCAGATGAGCTCTTGGACCTGCTGGGACCACTGGAGGCACATGTTGGAAGCTCCAGCGGACTGGAACGAGGGACTCATGTCTCAGAAGCGTGTTTGGATGGAGGCAGAGTGGTTTGGACTCGAATCCGAGTCTAATTTTGCAGTTTGGAAGCAGGTCCTGCCAGGCAAGTTGTGTCACAACATAGCAGGAGGGATCAGGCTGGGAAAGGTCCCCCTCGTGCCCCCAGTCTGAGGCTGGGTCTGGGCAAGGAGCAGCAGTAAAGAGCGGGTTCGAAACCACCCAGCTCTGGCACTTGGAGGCAAAGTTCGCAGCCTCCAGTGGGAGCTGGTGTTTCTCTCCAGCGATTGGATTAATTTCTTTGGTCATTCATTCATTCAGTGAAGTGTTTGCAGTGCAGTGCAGTGAACTGAAAGGACCTGGAAACAATTCCCGAACACAACCTGATGCTCTGCTTTATGTTCAGGCAGCGATTTGCTCTTTTATGCACAGAACATCTCCATCCAAACGCCCCTCAGTCATTCCAGGGTAGCACTAGCCTCTTAGCCTTTTTGTTGTTTTTTTTTAATGTTAAACATTTTTACACACTCCCAGGTTGCTTTAGAATAATTACAATGAACAGAGGTTATGTGATGTAAGGGAATAAGGCCTTCAGTTTTATTCCCCTTCCATCACCGATTTGGTGAAATGTAAAGGCAACCCCAGACTCAGATTTCACTTGGACATTTTGGCTATTTTCTACCCACTGTTACTTAGTTTATAATCACCTCTCAGCTACTTGTACCCAAAGGCACGGCAGGCAGCTATTCCAATCTGACTAAAGCACCAGTGCTGGCAAAACACATTAGTTTTTGCCCTTGTGACAGCGCCTGATCCGTCCTGTCCTTCTCTTAGGCACTGCTGGACACATTTAGCACCAGCATGTAGTTATGACTCACAAATAACTCACAGGATTACTTCAGCCTGTTTGATATTCAAAAATAAGAACTGAATATTTGCCACTGAGTTGAACGTGAGACCGTTTAAAAACCTGGGGGGCAAATGATCAGATATTGAGTCGCAAAATCTTTGAATCGTGGAGTGGTTTGGGTTGGAAGGGACCTTAAAGCCCATCCCCTGCCATGAGCAGGGACACCTTCCACTAGAGCAGGTTGTCCAGCCTGCCCTTGGACAGTCCCAGGGCTGGGGCAGCCACAGCTGCTCTGGGCAACCTGTGCCAGGGCCTGCCCACCCTCCCAGGGAAGGATTCCTTCCTCACATCCATCTAAACATACCCCTTGCCACTGAGAAACCATTCTCTGTGTCCTGTCACTCCAGGCTCTTGTAAATAGTTTAATTTCTCCCCTAGCAAATCATGCATTTTTTAAATAGGGGCAAATCTTGAATGAATGCACTGGGACGGTGTGTGGTCAGAAGGGCCACAAACCACAGCCATACAGCTCCAAAGATTAATTGGATTTCTGTGACAACAGAGGAAAATTGCCCATTGTCCATTAATTGCCAGCAGGAAAGAGTGGGGGAATTATTGACTGGTCTCGGCGTGCAGAGGCAGGAATTACAAGTGGCAATACTCACATCAGCTTCTTGAGAAGACCAGGCTAATATCATGGTTCACTTTACCCCATTTAATTCCCTTTTGTGCTCTGATTGATTGGGCGAACTTCATAGGAAGAAGAGAGAAGTAAGGCAATTGGGGAAAAAAAGCAGGAAAAACTGTATGTGGGCTAAACCCTCCCTCCCACCTCATTCTCCTCGGTTTCATTTTAAACATCCTGAGCAGTGTGAGAAGCTGGGACAGAAGGGTGAGGAGGGAGTAAAAAGACCCTTTAGAATCTAAAGCCTGGTGCCTTCCTTCCTGCTCTGATGGGCACGAGTGAACCCGGGTCACTGTGGTGCCTTGGCAGAGTCACAAACCCCGGCTGGCAGCTGCTGCAGCTCCCGCTTGGCTTTGAGCTGATGCATTCAGGGCCTGGGAAATGAGGATTCGGTGTTGCTGCTGGAGGTGTTTGGAGGTAGCTGAACCCTGGCTCACCGATTGCTCCTCATCCATCCAGCCAATCCATCCCCAAGGGGAATGTCCCACTGCTTTAGTGCAGCCCCTTTTTGCTGCTCCCTGCTGGAGCTGCCGGATGAGGTTATGCCCGTGGAGGGGTGTTGGCACAACCCTGCCTTCGGGTTCCATCCCCCGAGAGCCAGCCAGCAGTGGGAGCTGAGCAATTGGAATAGTTCATTGGAAGGCTACTGTGGCCTGAGCAGGACGAAACAGAAATAATCGGGCTTAAAACAAACAAACAAACAAAAAAAACCAACCCAAAAGCAACACAGTGTTATTTTAGAATAAAGGCACATGTAGCTGAACTAATACTCCTGACGAGCAAGGACACAGATTTCTCTCAGGGCATCCTGCGGTCCTGCAGGGCAGAAGTGACCTTATTTGCATTTTTCTTGTTGAGTTGCTGTCGGGATTTCTGCAGCACGGCAAGACAAAATTCCTCCAGGAGAGCGTGGAAATATCACAGCACTAACGCAGCATCCTTCAAGTCAGCTCCTTCTCCTTAGCCCCCACTGCCCCTCGCCCGCCCAGCACTAACCACAGCCCCCTTTCCCACCCTCACCCTTTCCTTGCAGCAGGCCACGGCCACGGTACCCAATGCCCAGGAACTAAATAGGAGCTCACATCTTCCTCTGTACTTCAAAAGCGAGGGGGTTGCTCCTTGTCCCCTTCGCAGACCAGCCTGTGAGCTGCCCTCCCTGCTGCCCCCCTCGCTGCCCACCCTGCAGTGTCCTCCGGCCCCCGAGGGCTCCTCCTTTCCGAGCTCGGCGCTTTGGAGTTGAGATTCACGATTTCAGACTCCTCTCTCGGGAGCGTTTTCAGCTCTAATCAGGTTCTCCAAACCGCACCAAGTCCTGCCCGAATCCCGCGGTTGGGTAATGAAATCCCGAGTCCCTCGGGCTCAGCTCCGTGTCTTCCCAACCCTACCAGGGCGGCCGAGATGGGGAGCCAGGAATCGCTTCGGAGCGGCGGATCATCCGCGTGCGGAGGACGCAGGTGGTGCTTCAGCAGCCCCTCGGCTTCAGCGGGTGCTGCGGGTCGCACAGCTGGAGGGACGGTCATCTCGAAATCCAGCGCGTTCCCCCCGGTCTGCCTTCTCCCCAGGGCAGGATTAGAGCAGCACGATGGCAGGAAGGGCTGTCAGTTGTCACCTTTGAAGCTCGCTGTGTAACCTATGCACGCACAGCGTAGGAACAGCACGGATTCAGTGTGTACATCACAAGGGGGACACTTATATATATGTGACACCTTTGGAACTTGCTTCTCAGAAAATAACACGCTTCGGGTTTGGCCAATGAAAGACTGCAAAATTCCGAATTTAATGTATAATATAACCTTTATTCTTTTTCCTCTAAACTCTTGGAAACTTACATAACAATCGTGCTTTAATTATGACACCGTTTATAGACATTTAAAATGCATCTTAATTTATAAATATTTTACATTTGGTCCATAGAACAGGTTGCAATTTACTAAATAATACTGTACTCTTTTAAACAGGCTCTGTATATATTTTTGAATATGTATATATTACATATATATTTTTATATAGAGATAGATTTGCCTGGTGTTGGATATTTCCTTATTGCAAAAAGCATATATGATCATACAATAATCTTTTTTTCTTTTTCAGGGCAAGTACTACAAAAAAGATACAGCTATTCACAGTTTACACACAGTAGTTCTACAACACTAGTTTGTGCTATGTGATACGTTTGTACAGCTTTTTGCTAAAGAGCAGGTCTGTCAAACATCTGTCATAATTGTTTACAATCAAACATTAAATACTGCATCTTGCTTAGAACAACATGGGACTTGATTACATTAAACAATAGAGAGAAAGTGGGGATTTGTATCCTTAGTCTAATGAAACTCACACTTATGATGCGCACGTGTCATGGGTAACGCCTGTGTGGGATGTACAGGTTCCTCTAAATCCCAAAGACTTACAGGATGGTTGCGTCTCACCTATGGCCGTTGAGGATGTAGCTTAGACCTCGAAGTATTTTACAACTGATCTATGGAACAGTTTAGAATCTACTGAACATACTCTGAAATTGCATGATGTAGTTCGAAATACATGTGTAGTATATATATATATATTATTTCTACATAATGTGCTTGACATTCTGAGAATAATACCTTATTGCAAGAACATGTTTGTCACCTTCGGACGAAAACAACGAAAAACCCAACATTCACAGGTAACATGTTTTTCACGTGGTAGTTCTACATAAATTGTGCTATCTAACATTGTACGGTGCACAAAAAGTCGCTGCAAAAGCATGTTTCATTGCACGGTTCTGGCACAGTCCTTTACAATCACCCAGCAGCTCCCGCGCTCTCCAGAAGCCCCCGTGCCTGTCGTGTAGCTGCCAAAGGAGAAACGCCATCCGGGGCCGGCGCTGCATTCCCCACACAGGGAGAAGTGCCAGGAGCTGCCCAAGGCCTTTCTGGCTGTGTGGCAAATGCAGGCAGAGCCCAGAGCGAGATTGCATCGCACTGGAATAGCTTTCCCTCGCGCCTTCGTCGCCACCGGCCACGTGGCAAATCCAAAGAGAGCTGGGCTCAAAGTGCTAACCATCCCGATTTTGTGTTTTGCTTCTTAGGAACCGCAAAAGTCCTCGGACAGATTCAAAAGAACAGCTGGCAATCGAATCCGAAATTAGAACTCTACTTGGAGCTTTGAGACATTGTTTTGGTTTCTATTCTGGTGACAATGCAATAACAGCGGACTAATAACAGCAGAATAATAGCTCAGACGCTCTGAGCTTCGATTGCAAATCCTTGGCGTTTTACTCCTGGGAATCTTTAAGAGCTCTCGGATATTACTTCTCTAAAAAAGCTAAAACTCATATTTCTGCCTCTAACGTGTATTGATTCACAAAGAGACCTTCTTTTTGTAAGAAACACTGTATGTATTTGTCAAGAAATTCATGACCTTCTTTGAAAGTCACCCTGAAAGGCAGAGCACAGCCAGCGAACAGAGCGGGCTGCGCCGCCAGAAACAGCTCAATTTGCTCTAGGAATGTTTAGAAAGGCTGTGGCCGCTGTTAATTGAAGGAAGTCTCTTCCCCCCTTCAAATGGCCTCAGCTGGAACAAATTTTAAGGGCAGACTTTTTCACTGGAAATCGCTTGTTTACAAAATGCTCCACTCCTTTGTACAAAACAACCCAAAACTTAATTTTACTCCCGCAAAGTCAGAAATAACAGTCTCGGGGATTCAGCGGTAAGAAACAGCGCTAAACGCCTAAAAATCAGCAGCACAAAAACTTCAAATAGTCGTGCTAAAAGGTAGATCGAAAAGGTCTTGGCACATCAATTTACAAATTCCAAGGAACGCAACTATTATTGTGAAAGGATAAAAACATTAACAGTCCGTGGGTTGCCGGAGAACACGAGACGCTGTCGCCGTCTGAGCTCGCGCGATGGCTGGGTCATACCCATGGCGATTCCCTTCGAGTGGAGATGACCTCGGTGCTTTTTTTTAATTTTTTTTTTAATTTTTTTTTTTTTTTTGTTGCCACTAGAGGTAGGTAATTATATTCTCAGACACGAATTTTGTGGTCGTACTCAACCGCGTATCTTTTCTGTGGTTTTTTTTTAATGGAGTAGGAGCGGCGCCTTTCGAACACGCCCGAGTTTAGATGTAGGCTTCCTTGTTGGCGGAGTTGCTCTGCTGGGCCTGCTCCGGCCCGTTTTCAGGGTGAGTGATGTCTTCACTCGGCTGAATCATCACTTGGATGCGCTGTTTAAAGGACAACAAGAAATGTGAGGCGGCCAAAAAACTGTTTCTAAGCTTGCTGTTTAGATTATTCCTAAAGACCACCCTCAACGCTTCTGTCGAGGTGTGAGAACTAGAGCTACACTGCCTGTCTCCCCAGGGACCAACCACACCCACTGAACAGGGTCTTAGCTCTGTTCTGGATGTGACAGGAGGAGCAGATTTGTATTTGAGATTGTTTTGTTCTTGTTCTGTTTTTCCTCGCCCTTCTGCGCTCTCCGTTCCGAAAGCTTCTCTGCCCAGTTTAGATCCTGTCACTGGTGGAGGCTCCTCCCATTGCCCCGTGATGGTTTGTCAGTGCCTTCCAAAACAAGACCTCAATCCGCAGCAGGGCTGAGATGAGGAACTTTCACCATGGTCTTACACAACTCTGCCCAAGCGGCAGCTGCGTTTTAGAGCAACAATCCTGCCTTTGCACGTAAATGTTGTTGTAAGACCAAAGGAAAGACATTCAAAATGCAGGAGTCAAGAACCAGCAGGGAAGAAACACCCCGAATTTTTTTGCAGACTTCTTTGAAGCCTCACTGAGTCCTTTAAAATTTGCTGAAGACAAATATTTGGATCAAGATCTGAGCCTTTCATGAGGCATTACTCGTCAATTCTGCTAAAGATCATCCGGCCCTTTGCAAAGATGGCTCTGTCTGCTGATTTTAGACTTTTCCAGAAATACTGACAAATTCATTCTGACAGTGTTTGGTTCCCACAATTAGAGAGGCAGAGATGCAAGTTTCAGTACTTGGGGCAAAGAAGTGGCTGTTCTGCTCAGCACGAGCTCCAGAGGGAAACCTGAGGATGCTCCCAGATTAAAAAAATCAGGTGTGGGGATTGTAGGTGGTTACTGAACAGCGTGGGGGTCCAATAACCTTATCAACACTTCCCACTCCTTCAGCAGCTCAGCTCTGAGGGCTTTAAAACTGACTTAAGCCTCTCTTACAGGAGTAGTGTCACCTCCTTTTAAAAACTGGACTAAGGACTCAGGCAGAGGCTGAGAGCGCAGCTCAGTGGCAAGAAGGCTTCCTCGTGAAGTGACTGTTCACAGAGACCCCTTAAATAAAGGTGAAAGGGAGGTGTTCCCAAGGTTTCTCACGTCCTTGCTGCCAGCTGCAGCAGGGCAAGGCGTAAGTCAGAACAGCAGCTCAAGCCTTCGGTGGCATCGCAGGGGTGATGCTCGACGGGGTCACTGAGCAGACTCGGTCAGAACCAGAGTCATGTGGATCAGTCCTGAGAGTTCCATTCCAGCTCCCCAGAGCATCCCCCGACGGGGTGTCCTGCATTAATTGGGGCAAATGTGCATATTTTGTAAACCATTGCTTTGGGGTTTAGGTGTAAGGGGCTGGAATGCGGAGTGTCTGCGACTGTCAGACCAGAGATCAGGACCATTCGTGGTGTGGGCAATTCTGTTTGACAACAGATGACACAGACACTCTCTTGTCTTTGTTTCTGCTCGGTGTTTTCCTTTATGTTTTCCAGCTCGGTGCAAAACAACCGGGCTAAGCAAGGGAGGAAATACCTAAGAGAAAGAAACCGCCCAGCAGTCTTTGCTGAGGTCTGAAAAAGGTCAGGAAAAAGAGACTCACCTGTTTTAGGGAGCCTTTCAGGGTTAGGAACATATATGCCATGTAGCCTGGTATCAGCACCATAGAAGACAAAGCCATGAACCAGCCAACTCCTTGGCCCCACTTTGGGAAAACGTAACTTCCCATCGTGAGGGGAGTCATTTGGACAGCGCTGAAGATAAACACTCCCTGCAAAATACAGGGGAAAGGAAGAGTTCAATGGTATTCCCAGAGCGCTGCGGCTTCAAGAGGTTTTTTTTCTGGAGTTTCCCGGGAAGCTTCTCACCGAAATGAATATTGCGTGTGAACACTGTATTTTCATATACATGACCTGCCCCTCAGATTATCCAGGTATCCTGCTGGGGGTAAATTCCTCTCATAACCTGCACGGAGCCAGAGGGTAAGGGAGGATGGTATCCTGGGAATACCTGCATGCTCACGCACACTATGCCACTGAGCAGCAGCACCCGTGGGGTGCCCTGGTGTTGTTTCCAAAGGCGGTTTTCCCAGGGAAAGGCTCCTAAGCTGGCCTGTTCCAAATGTCCAAGGCAGCCTGGAGAATCAGGAAAAGACTGCCCTGTGGTTTCCAACACACAAATTCTTTGCTAAGCTTGCCAGTAGTGTGAAGTGGTTAATACATGCCACAGAAGTCCATCAGTTTATATCCCTTCTCTGGCACCAGAATAAGTGCCTGTGAAGGAATTCAGTTTCTGGAATGAGGGTATTTTTGTGTATATGGAAAACTCAGACTTTAGAGAGATTGGTAAATCCTACCTAAGAATAAAAGAAATGGCCAGAGTTTGTTTTTTACAGCTTTCTGCCTCTGCCAGTGCAACTCTTGACTAGTTACCAACTCCAGAGGACCAATACAAATCTTGGCTTCTTTATTTAGGGCACAAGCTTCCTCTAATGACTCTGTTTTTTTGCTTATTGCCTTCACTGGAACTGCTGAAATCCTTAAAAGAGGAACGAGGTCAGAGTTAATATGAACCTGTGGGGGTGGAAATGACAAGGCTGTAGGACAGAGGCCACCTCATTTACATCCTTTCAACCATATAATAAAAGTTTGTTCCTTACTGCCACAATGATAGGAGTGAAAAAGGACCAGCAGAGTTTCCACCAGATGCAGGGTCTGTATCCCACCATCTCTTGGATGTTGTCATAAAATCTATTAACACCTAAATATGGAAATAAAAAACAGTATAGAAACATATCAGGTCATTGAGTCAACTGGAAGCTCAGTGGTTCTGAGCCACTGTTATAAATGATGAGATATATTTGGAAGCCCTACACACATCCCAACTTAACATTTCACCTCTCTGAATGGGAGCAAAAAATGCAAACTCAGGAGCACCAAAAATCACCTGTTCTCATTCTTCCGTATCCTCATCAATTAATCAGAGACCCGCAAACTTATTCCCATGCAAAGACCGAGGGAGTTTGTACATGTGAAGGTCAGATGCAAAAAAAAAACCAGCCCTGGTTCATTTCAGCTCTCACTAGAATGAGAAATTGGGAGTGTATCTTACAAGTGAAATCATCCAAACCCCCAGCCCATCGTGGCATTAACCAGCTCCGCTCTGGTGCCCACCCCGTGCCTGCAGAAGTGGGTATGACACTGAAGAAGGGCCCCTCTGCTGCTGCTGCCCAGCACCTTCCAGAAGGTCTGTCTCTCACAGCATTTCTGACTTGGGTTTCTTTGGTACTGAGCTGCTGCGTTTGCCCAGTTGTGTTTGCTGGGTTCATCAGCGCTCTCTCTCCCCCCAACAACGACGTTCCGTCCCCTCAATCCCATTAAAACCCAGCAGGAAGACTCCGGTTATCCAGCTTTTCGGCCAGCTGCACAAGGCAAACTGGAGTGGCTCGGGACTTGTGGGAGCAGCTCCTCGTGCGAGCGAGCACAGAACTGAGGTCACGTGCACAGATGTGACACAGACCCGCTAATCTCTGCAGCCACTGCCTGCCAGTCCAGGCTTCTGGATATTTTAGGGCAATTATGCCCTCACTGACCAAGGTGCTCTCACTGCAAGGTCCTGGGGTGATGGAGCCATTTCTGGAAAGGAAACATCACAAAGCCCCAAAGCCCTGGGATATTATGAGGGAACGGCAGCACCGAACACCTCTGAAGATCAAGGCTTCCCAAGGCAGGGGGGGTGGGAAAAGAGATGTTTAATATTCCTGACACAACCAGCATCTGATGACTTCCAGGCCTCCAGGCAGGGTGCTTAAAGAGGCAGCGGTACCTTCCACAAGCCAACCTTGAGTCCCCAGGGGAATGCTTGCACAGAAACCAGGGCTAATTTCAGTCCCACCCTCAGCATGTGCACACACAGACCCACAGATCAGAAGGCAAAGCATCCCCGTGATGTGCAAAACTCGGGGGAAAAAGTAAAAACCCGCTGTTTACCATAGCACCAGGATATTGAGATGCACTCAAAGAATACAAGGAACAAGAGACTCATTCCGCTGGCAGAGTAGTAGTCAAAAAGCTTAAACACATAGATTCCGCCCTAAAACATATAAGAAGGGAGGGTTAAAAACATGGTAAGCACTCCAATTTCAAGAGAGATTAAAATGCAAGCTACAAAATAACAGTGGTGAATAGGTTAGGCACATATTAGTGTCAATTAATTAACGTCAAAAGGGTTAAGGTTTCAGAAAGCTTGAGGTCTATACTGACAAACACGAAAACCGCTGCCAGAATCTAATTAACCGGTTTAATTTCACTTTAGTCCTTTTCACTTAAAATAATTCAACCGTTCCCCCAATGTCAGCATCCCCAGCTGCCACTTTTTGGGCTGTAAGAGCGCCGAGGTGTGCATTTTTTGGTCACCCGAGCCCCGCAGCACACGCCGCGCCCACGGGCATTTCACGCTTCCACCTTCATGCCTGCTGCCCTAAATCTGTCTGTGGTGCTGAGGGTGGAGCCCTGCGCTCCAGGGCAATTACCCCCGTTGGGTTGGGGAAGGGGGGGACTAAGGCAGATGGGTGTGTCAGCCCCCAGCGTCCCACGGCACAGACCTGAGTGATATTGGACAGCCCTATCAGGTAGGAGACGATGCAGACGACGGCGATGAAGATTTCTCTCCGGTTGCGCAGCAGCTTGGGGAACTCATCCACCAAAGCTGTTATGAACCCTTCCACGGTGCAGAACTGCAAGGGAACATCGAACACGTCAAATACAACGCCACGAAGCCATTTGGGGGGGAGGGTTGCAATTGGACCCGGCACTGGCCCACGGCTGCATCCACTCAATGGTGAATGAAAATCCACTTGACTTCGGTGGGAGCTGCGCTCCTGAAAATCCTCGCTTCTTGTCTCAAAAGATCTGTGCAAAAAAGATCCTCAGCTCGAAAACCACTCGGAATTCCAAACTATGAACTGTGGCATTTGCTCTGTGAGCAGGAAGGGCTCTTTCTTCCGACAAAGAGGATACACCCACAGCTGAGGGATTTGATCCCTCGATGCTACAAAATCACTTCTTTCGTTTGGGGTTTTCTCACATCTATGGAGCTCAACAGACACAGGAATTCTAATCAGCTTAGTGCTTCATGGTGAAGGACACAGCATCGATTCTCATATGTAACAAATGAAATGCTCTTCGTATCCCCAGAAAACGTTTTTGCTGAGGATGTGCCCTGCACTCCTCAGAATTTTCCTCTATGTGCATGTTCAGGTGAATTTATCACTGTGGCTGAGATGGTGAAAACCAGAATGCACGGAAAGTTTTATTAATTTTCAGCAGGGCAATCAGAATGCAACCAATAGTTAGAGCTTCCATAAATTACAGCGTGTGAAAGGCTTCACTGACAGACAGAAAGTGCAGGAAGCATGACAGCCTGTAAATATATATTCTTTTTAATAATATGAGGCTACCTTCCTCAGCTGTTAGTTGCCTAGAGACAGGTTCTTTCAGGAATATTTTTGACCCAATTATTTTCACAGCACTTTCCCCCCTCCCAGACTGAGCAATAGGTTTTAATGTGAAGCCTGAACCTCACTGAAAGACAAAGAAACAGAAAATACAAATATTCAGCTTTCTTTCATCTCGCAGGATAAAATGCCCTCTTGGTTCTTCCTACGTTTTGGCTCAGAATTTGAAGTCGGCTTGGATTTACAGAAAATGATGGCTTTTCCCTACTGAGAGACCAGCAGAGTGCCGAGGCAGTAAATCCCACCCTCCTGGGAGGATGTGCCGTGCTAGGAGCTGCGAGGGGCTGCTTTGCCAACTGCTCATTGCCAGCAGACTAACACACCTCCAAAGATTGCTCACGCAAAGGTCACCAAACAGCCCAAAAGGCAGGAGGCGCTTCCCGAAGTCCTCAAACACAGCCTTGCAAAGTAAGGCGGGCTGCTCTCCTTGGTGCTGACAGCGGGGTTGTTAGAATTCAAATATTAAAATTCACAAGTGCTTTCGTTGCACCTTTCTTAGTCCTTTTTAAAGGGTTTTACCTTGTGCTCTGGGCTTTCCTTTTTTCATGTCACAATAAACACTTTAAATGATTCCATGACTCAATTATTTAATTGTTCAATTCTGGAGAATATCTGATTTGGATTTGCAAAACCCCCTGGGTTGTGCCTTCCCATTCATTTCCAGTTGTCAGATGCTAAAGCCTGAGCCAAGAAATCCTTCCCATTGGAAAGGGATTTCAGAACACACCAAAACAGGGAATGTCCTCAGCAATGACCCCACTGCCTACTGAATTTGCTCCAGACATTCATATGCTTAAAATGAAACGTGTGCCGCACCTTTTTGCCCCAGTGGTGAGTCCTTCCCACAATGTTTGTGGCATCTAAACCTTGTAAATATATCCCAGTGCCTCCTGCCCAGTTGAACATTCCAAAGGTGTTTTTAACATCGTGATTCAACAGTGAAGATTTCCAGGAGAAGTTCCTTTTGCCTGCACGATACATTTTCTGCCCATTTTGCACACACTTCACACAGTTCGTGTCAGAAGTGCCTTAGCATCATTTTTTGACTCTCCCAAGGTCCCGGAACCTCCTATTCTTTGCATGATTCTTTCAGAAACCTTTCTGCACCACTGCCACTGCGGAGTGCACGGGGACAGGACGACCTTGCACCACACAGCTGCGGAAACTGTGTCTCGTTTATTCATTTTCACACCAGTTTTACCTGACTGTCAATTCCGAGCATCAGCAACATGGAGAAGAACAGTATTGCCCACAGAGGAGAAATTGGTAACTGTGTCACTGCTTCTGGATAAGCCAGAAATGCCAGTCCGGGGCCTGGGAGGGGAAACAGGAGAGAAAATGTCAGTGTGATGGGTCGGTGCTGGGGGTCTTTGCTCCTGCTGGTGACAAGTTGGAGGTTTGTTGGGATGGCTCAGCCATGGATGCAGCACCTGAGCAGGGATTTCAGCTTTACCAGCATTCACTGACCAAGAGGGCAGTGCTGTTTGCCTTGGCTGGGGTTACAGCTGCCTTCCAAGCAGTTACTGAGAGCTGGGATCTTCTGCTTTGCACCACACAGTTGGAAGAGAAACAAAGACAGCTCAGAAAGGAAGACACTTCCCAGCATATTCCCATTTGCTGTTCCATTATTTCGGTTAAAATACACATTTTAATAAACTACGTAGTGGTGAACAGGCAAACTTGTTCATTTGGGTTCCCACCAACTGCTGAGAGGGGCATAGTGTTGGAAGGGGGATATAAATTATTATTTAAAAAGGAGCTCTCTTAGTTCTCGTAGCACAGCTGGAAAGCAGCTGATGTCAGGTTAAGAGGGAAATCTGTAGCAAACCAAATCATCACAAAATAAAGTTTCCTTTGCCACATCTAAGGAGGGTCTCTGATTTTTCAGTTCTTATTAAAAGCCTGAGTGTGACAAGTGCTTGGACACATAAACCAGTGGAGCAAGGACTGGCACTGGCACTTGGATTGTCAGTCAGTGCTATGAGGATTTTGAAGCAATTATTTACCAGCAAGAGCAGATATAATTGGAAATCCTTCCAAATGGCAGTGCTAACAGCAACATAAACTCCAGATAAATATGTTAATTTTACTCTGTTACACATTCCACAGAAATGCAGCCCCAGCTTTTAATAATATCATTTGTTTTACAAAGCTGCATAAAAGATGGTAAAAGAACATGTCTTGTAGTGCTAAAACCAAGCACCGGCTTCTGAGCTTGCCAGGAGAAATATAAGCCTTAATTAAAGAGTCACATTTTCAGATATCCTTTGCAATTAGTGGCCACGGGAGGTTATGGGCATCTTTCAGAGGTCTATTATCTTAGGTACCTTCAAGTGCACTTAGGAGGTTAATAGGATATGAAAATATTGTTCTCTTTGCAGGTGTGGCCTTTCTGTAGTTATATCTGTGTCAAATACATAAATCCAAAAAGCTGATTTCACACACCACTGACTTTCCAGAGCATCTTTTGATAACAGTTTATGCCATCAGCACTTTGTGCCTAATTTCTTTGGATGTGCAGCTTACTGAGGATTATTTTTAGGGCTTAAATCCTCTACTTTTCTAACTAAGGGAATATTTCACTGACAGGACATGTTTGCTAGGATAGTTAGACATATTTTGTCCACCAGTGACTTCCAACCTAGCTTTCAGTTATCAGATCCCTCCCTGTGGCCAGAACTGCTAAGTGAGGATCTGGTACACCAGCTGGGTTAGGGCAACCATCTGCTCTGCTGCTTGAAGCTTTTTCATCTGGAAGACAGACAAGAGACTGCAAAGAATAGCATAATCCTTCCACGGGCATCTCAGTGCCCTAAATAAAATTACTTCCATAATAAAGGGGCCCATGAAAGAGCTGGAGGACAGGTGAGAACTGCGTCCGCCTCGAAGGGCTCAGCCTTTGGGAAAGGAATTTAAAACCTAACCGGCTTTGAAAACATTGGCTAAAAAAAACCCCAACAACGCAACAACCCCATAATGACCATCATTCCTCCTTTCAGTTTGCTTTAGAAGAACTCCAGCAGCAGGAGGCTCGTAATGGGAAGTCACAGCCAAGCGCTGAAGCAGCAAAGTGTGCTGCCACCTCCTGTAAACGCGTCCCCTTGCAATCCTTGTGGCAGCCCAGCTTGGCCACTGCACTCCGGGGCCTGGGAGCACCGGGCAGCTGGACACGAGATGACCTGGCTGGTGCCGCCCAGGGAGGCTGGGAACGATGCTCTCTGTTTCGCAGGGACAGGGATTGAGGGAGGGATTTGGAACAGCTGCAGCACGGACACGACACACGGACAAAAGATAACTAGGGCCACTGCACGGCTCTGGGAAAGGTCTGTTGGGTACCTGATGCTGCCACATCTGCAATAGGCCTCTTAGTGACATTTGCCATGAATCCAACGATGGAGAAGATGACAAAGCCAGCAAACATGCTTGTGCATGAGTTTATGCAGCACACAATGATGGAGTCCCTGGAATAAAGGCAAAGCGCTTTAAGCGGCAGGTAAAGCAAATATTCATCGCTTATTTTTTTTCCTTTGAAAAGATGTCGTGATTTAGGAATTCACAGTTCGGGTTCCATTTCATGCTGGGTAAAACATACTGTCTCTGCCATGAGTGTATAAATGCAGTCATACATCTTAGCCCTAGTCAGGGATGACATTTAATATTCAAGGCTACACTTTATTTCAGTGATCTAGCATGCAGCAAGCCAGAATCCAGCCCCGGCTGAGACAGCCAAGTGCCCCTGCGGTGTGTGCAGTCATCTGCTTACCTGTAAACATTATTGTGGAAGGGGTTGTAACTTCCAAGGGCAATCAGTGAACCAAGACCCAACCCGTAGGAGAAGAAAATCTGTGTGGCAGCATCCAGCCAAACCTGATTGCAGGAAATAATTGGTTTTTAAAATCTGTTTCTGCACTTGAGGAGCGGGTCATAGGTCTGAAAGGTGAACAGTTAGTAGTGAAACGTTGGTTTACGAGGGTTGCATATTTACCTCAGAGTCTGAAAGCTTACTGAAGTTGGGAGTTATATAGAATAAAATGCCTTCCTTTGCTCCAGGCAGCGTTACACCACGGAAGAACAAGATAAGCAGCATAACATAGGGATAAGTAGCAGAGAAATATACCACCTGATGTGAAGAAACAAGACATGGTAAGTGTGGCAGGAGGGTCTGTGCTTGTTCACACCTGAGAAAACACTGCTCCCTGAACATGCTGTCACAGCAACTGGGGCCGACTCCTCCAACTGCAGCACTTAAGGGTGGAAAAGCTCGGTGTGGGAAGGGGAGCGCCTGCTCTAGAATTCCCTGAACCCCGTGTCCAAAGGCAGCTGGAAGACGGCGGATTAGGATATTTCCACATGAGGGGCTCACGCTTTTTTTTATTTACATTGCTTTTAGCAAGGGGAAGTCCCAAAAGCACAAGGATCGTGGCACCAGCACCCTGCTCGTAAAACAACATCTGTCAGTTTATTCATCCCACTCTCTCCTCATCTGTGTTATGATACACAGGCTCCCACTCTCTTGCCTTTTCAAAAGCCCTATAAAAAAAAGGCACTACAAATTCAGACTCCAAAGAAATCAAATCAGCCTTCTTATTAGGAAGGTTTGGCCTGAGCTTAGCTAGGCAAGGCTCAAATGCAGCTTGAACTGGGTCACAGTTACAACCATCTTGTCAAAATTTAACTATTCATTCTTTCAGTGTGAAAAAAATCCTCTGCGCCACACCTGAGGTCTTCTAACCCAACCCTTCACTTGGGTTAGAAGCCTCATGCCTGTGGCTTCTCATTTCCCTAAGATTTCTTCCTGCTTTTTTTTTGCCCTTTCATTCCTGGAGAAAGGTCTCTCCATAGTATAATTTCCTCTAATTCATATGTAAGTTCTATTTTGCATTCAGCAACCAGCCAGACCTCCAGAAGCACAACATGCAGGCAACCCTGTGACAACAACCTCCTCCATCTCTCCTTCAGCACGAGAAAAAGCTCCTCCCAACACCTCCTTACGTATCCCCGTCCAGCAGGAGCTGTGCAGTGAATGCACGTTCCTCACTGAAGCCAGACCATTGAATCCTCACTCTATTGCTGTACAAAGCAGCTATAATATTCATCAAACAGCTGAATTTTTAGCCAATTTTGTACCTGGCAAAGCCAAGAAGCCTGTCAGACTGTGCTCAGGCCTAGGTGCAGCTCTTTCAAAAACACAGGGCTGTGTCAGTTCAAGAGCATAGAAATGAAACACTTCACCGAGATATGCCAGCAGAACTGCCCCCAGTGCCTCTTACCTCGAGAACTTTTAGAATATTTGACTAAAAGGGGCATTTTTAATTGAAAGGTGTCGGCAGCACTTTTTAATCTTACCTTTCCAGTCCAGCCTACCCCCTTCCAGATACAAAAATACACCAGAATCCAGGCAATTGCCAGAGTGATCGCTAGCGGCCACCGGATTTGCCCTGGCTTTTCCAATCCGTCAGTCATTTGGTGCATGTTGCGTCTGGAACGAGCCAACAGAACGGGGCATTTGGCAAGGAGCTCGGAAGATACGACAGGAACGACAACAAGCCGAGCCTGGCACATGCACGGGGAGGAGACAGAGAAAAACGCTCATCTTACTCCCAGAACTCCACCACGGCACTTGTCATGTTGGTGGTGTTTGCTAAGGTGTAGTTGGAGAAGCAGCGGTCGGTGTTCCAGGGGTTCTCACAGTGTTTCCAAGGGAGAGTCTGGTTAGGAAAGAGAAGGGAAAACCTCAAGTCAGGCACTTTTCTAGCGAAGGTTTACTGGAAATGACAGCTGGGTGGAGAACTGCCACACCTGGAGCTCTGCAGTGCCCTGAGCTCCCTGCGGTCGGGGGGGTGTCTGCCACAAAAGTTATTTAACTTCATATCAATTGCCTGAATCAGAGGTGAAAATATCTCTTCCTTTCTCTGACATATCAGCCCAAATGCTCTGGGGTCTGATAACATCTCAGCATGAGAGCGCAGTGAAAGGGCACAAAGCACCTTCTGCAGGGCCTGTTACCTCTTGCTGCACAGGAGGCAATGAAGGTGTGATCATTATTGGCCAGAGATTTTCATTTCCCTCTCAGGTCTGGGGATAATTAGAAAAAGGTCAACTTTCTGTTTTCTACGTGTATTTTCTACATGTATTTCACGCATGTATTTTCCACAGCTTTCTCTTACATCTTTCAGGAATTCTGAGGAGCAGAACCTCTTTCCAGATGTTCCCCTTTAGAAGGAACCTCATTTACATACAATGTAGATATTCTTCTAAGGGCAATTCTTGGAAAATCCTCTTACAGAAATGTTATACCAGGGTATTTAATGTTTTATAGACAAGCATAAGAGGCTTCAAGGGAATTAGAAGTCAATATTCATTTAACACGGGCCTGGACACCACATCCAGACTATGACTGACCTGTCACATCAACAACAATTCTGAGGATAATGAAGAAGAAATGGTCATGTCACTCCCAGACAGTAATTAATGCAAATTTGGTCAAGGGACAATCCTTTAAAGCCAAGAACAAGCAAGCATGGGCAATGTTTGTGGAAGAGACAATTGAACAATGATGCATTAATTATTGAGACTTATATAAGACTGCTTCCTCAGATGGCCAAACCCCACTAATCAGACAAGACTTACTCAGCTGATGAATCACCCTGGAGGGGGGGAAAAAAGGCAGCTAAAAATAAAGCAAACAGGAAAGAAAAGAAAGCCAAAATAACAACAACAAATGGAAGTTCAGAGCTAATCAAATCACAGACCTCCCATTCCATGGGGATTTCTTTATTAAACCCCTCTGTTATTAAACCACATTGCCATACTATTTCCCAAAGAAATAATGGTTGTGTGGCTGCTATTGAAGAAAAGAAATACAATTAATTGCACGCTGGAATTTGTCGTGGGGGAATGACTGGCCTGTAGGCACAGAGGGGTCTTGGTGCTCTTGGTGGCATTGCCAGGGCAAGGAGTCTGAAAGCTGAGCATGGCAGGGAAGGAGAGGAGCAGGCAGGGACGTTGTGAGGAAACGGCAGAGGCAGGTGAAAATCAAATGGTACAGCTGAAAGCTGAAAGCTGTGGCTCTGAAGATTAAGATGAGCAAATTCAAACAAATTGTCAAGAAAAGAGGAGCCTGTGGCTCCAAAATAACCTGTTATTAATATTTCTCACTGACATTCTTGAAACAGAAAGTTTTAAACACGGTTTCCTGTTCTAAAGTTCTTTGTGGAGGAAAAAATTTAGAAAGAGATTTTGACAGAACAGTTTTTCTTTTAGTAATAAATAGCTTATCCTACAGATTTCTATGCATGTGGTGTTAACCTCACACATTTATACTGAGACAGATTAGTCGGGTATCTCTATTTTTATCTACTTTGCTTTACATTCAACAAACAATTCCAAACCCCTCCTGACACACACACACTTACAGTGGTAAAGGAATTATATAAGTAGTATATGGCCCATGAAATAATCACAATGTAGTAAATATTTAGCCAAAAGGAAAGGACTGCAGCAGCCAGGCCCACACCTGCAAAGAAAGCAAAAAGAAAAAGAAAGGAGAAACTTTTAGTGATGTCCGTGCAAGCAGCAATTGAAGAGCTGCAGTTCAGAACAACATGTGGGGAATGTTGGTTTGGACATGAAACAGAAGGAAGTGCTCCCAATAATCAATATAATGCAAAGCAAGGTCTGTACTAACCCCTACCAACAGCACTAATTCAAGCCAAAATACTTCCCTGTGAGAAACAATTTAATCTCTCTGGCTTTTCCCGAGCCGAAATTTCCCCCAACAAAATTCAATCTGCACAAACTTTCAGCTCACCCTGTGCTAATTGTCAGTCCTACTGTGTGAAGCAATTCGTAACTCCGTGTGCAACTTGCTCCTCTGCTGGTCCAGAAATGGGCTGAGGAGCTCTGAAGAGTCACAGGATTTGGGGTTAGAAGCATGAGAAGCACGGTTTGTGAGTCCTGTAGGTCTATGCAGAACCTAGATCCGCACCCTGAGGTTCTAGAAATCAAACCTGAAACCAGCTGAAAGTCTAAGTATGGAGTGAGCTTGTCTCAAGCAATTCAGCATGAAATTGCCACCTTTGAAGTGCCTGGCTTTTGCATTGCAATAAAGGACAACGGGGAAGGCAAAGCTCTGTGACCTCAGCCAAACACACCAAAGTTTACTAAAGGAACCTGCTCAGGCAACCACTGCTGCATTTCATGTGCTGTTTTTAACACTCTTTATACGTTCCTACAGAAAAAACCTTCAAAGGTTTTGGAGCTCAAAACTAAGTTGGCTGAGATTCTAATGCCTAACTCTTGCTACTTGGAATGGGGAATGAATAATACCCTGTTTGATGTTTCAAAATCTGCCAGTTACACCTCAGAAAAGTAGCGTTTTCTGTAGAAAATGATGGTTTAAGTGAAAATACAAAGGCACCAAAAAACACCCTTGCCCTGTCACTCTGGGCAACCTCTGCAGCTTGGAAACAAATGAAAAGTCATTCAAAATCACACTTTACCTTTGAACATTGGAGCGAGTTTCCACACTCCAAGGCCTCCTATTGATGTATATTGACCAAGGGAACACTCCAAAAGGAACAGTGGCACTCCAGCAAAAATTAAAGTAAGAAAATAGGGAATCAGGAATGCACCTAAAAATGAACAAGAAAAAGTCTGTTACACAGGGGGAAAACACAACAGAGTTTCCACTCTTTCCATCCCTGTTATATATGAAGAGAAACTCACATTTTTTGGCTCTTAAATGTTATTTTTCAAAAAAGTTAGTGGAAAGCACATGTGCAACTTCTAAACCAGGAGGTGAAAATAAGGGGGCAAACACCTCTCCTCATCATTTAAATGGTTTCTGTTTAAGTCAGGAGCTAAAATCCTAAAGGCTGTGTATTTTATTGCCTTCATCTATCACAGGTAACATAAAGGCTTTAACCAGCCCTGGTGGCTTTGCAGCCTGTTCTCAGGGGCTCGGAGTGTTAGGAGCTGTGTGCAATCCTCTCAAAAACCCAGCCCAAAAGAGAGACATCTAAAGGGTTGGGTGGAGGGCAAAGTGCTTCAGTTCTGCTCTGATACTTTATAGTCTTTTGAGTGCAACTGCCAGCTAGAAGTCAGCATAAACTTCAGAGCAGACCTCAAAGCAGGGCACCACACTCCTAAAGGGCTCCAGCCTTCTGGGACAAGTGCAGAGCAAGCAAACCCCTCCCAAATCCCAATTCAAAACCACCTGTACAGATGAAAAAGCTCTTGAAAGCGAGCTCTGGTTTGCTGATGATTTTATGGTGAGTCCTAATACAGGAACATATGGAGGAGACTGAGGGGAGACCTCATTGCAGGGACAACTCCCTGGGGAGGGGCAGGCACTGATCTCTACTCTGGGGGACCAGGGACAGCACCCAGGGAAGGGCTGGAGCTGTGTCAGGGCAGGGTCAGGTGGGATCTCAGGGAAAGGTTCTTCCCCCAGAGGGTGGTGGGCACTGCCCAGGCTCCCCAGGGCAGTGGGCACGGCCCCAAGGCTGCCAGAGCTCCAGGAGGGTTTGGATGATGCTCTGGGGCACAGGAGTGACTCTTGGGGATGGGCCTGGGCAGGGCTAAGAGCTGGACTTGGTGTTCCTGGTGCGTCCCCTCAAACTCAGCAACTTGTGTGACTCTGAAATAAATCAGAGGCTGCAACAAGGAAAAAGCCAACATACCTCCACCGTTCTTGCCACAGAGGTACGGAAACCTCCACACGTTCCCTAAGCCAATGGCATATCCTACACAGGACATAAGAAAGTCAAATTTCCCTTTCCAAGTGTCTCGGTCTGGAAGATCCGTCTTCTTCTTCTGCACTTTTACTACCAAGGTCTTAGGCTTGTCGTTGGTGATGGAGGCGTCGACTTCCGTGGAGATCTGTCCGTCTGCCACTTTGGTTCCGTTGGTGGCCATGTCTCTGGGCTTGGCGGGCGAGGCTCTGGCGGCGGCCGGGCGGGAGATTTCAGCACCAGTCCACGTGGACAGCAGCTTTGCGGCTCGTGGTGACCCACCCGGGCAGCGACGGCGTCAACAAGGGGAGTCCCCACGGCCCCAGCCCCCGGCGCCGGACGGCGGGTGAGGTGGATGGAGTCCTACTGGAGTCCGGCTTGGGCTGCAAGACACAAGGTCACAGCACTCAGGGTCGCTTCAGCAGGACTTGGGGCAACCCAAACACACGCAGTGAAGCAGCCGCCCAAAGAGCTTCGCGTCTCGTGGCAGGGCCAGGCTCTGCCCTTTGGGTTTGCTCTTAATCACTCAGGAGGACGCAGGGCAGAATCAACACAGGCCCCCTAAAATAATCTCCAAGACCCAGCTATAATTTTTTTTCCCTCTTAGGGGGTCTACAGAGAAAAAAAATAGCAGCTGCCTCCCTTAATAATAGATTAATAGTGAATTTAAAAAGTTCTGAACAGCACGCACTTATCTAAAGCACCTTTCTCTAAAATGCTCCCAAAGGAATTAAACAATCAGCCAGATAAAGCAACGGGACTTCAGCCAGGTAATGATGTCAAGTTTCACATGTGGTTATAATTAGCTGTTCTTATAAGACAAATGTCTCACTAAGCTGAAGTTATGAGCACAGTAAGGTGACAGGCTGGTCGCTCCTCAGTTTGTGTTTCTGACCGTGGCTGCACCTTTTCAAAAAACACTGCTATGTACATATTCCAAATCTAAATAAAAGAAGAATCAAGGAAGTAAATACGCAGTATGAAAAAATGACCTGGGATATTTCAGTCAATTCTGAAGCGCTTGTGGTCCCCACAAACTTCCACAGCCCCACTTCAGCTGGATAAAACCCAGTGAGATAGTGCTTTGGCATGCCTACTGTGACCCCATCCATGATCAATTTACTCTCTCGTTCCTCCTAATAACTGCTTTTACCATATCCCAGTCCAGTTCTCAAACCAGAAATTGCAACACATCAAACACTTGCCAGGGGTGAAGCTGCACCCTGTGGCAGTGTTGGCAACGTTGGTCATGAGGTCATGCAAAAATCAAAAAATATTTACAGATTTGTGTAAAGGAAGATTGAGATTATTAGCCACTCACTTCTAAATGCCACTGATGGTAAAGAAACATTAAAAAACCATGTATAGGCTGTGCTTTCCTTCAGCTTCTCATTTCAGATCCTTGCATCATTATAATGCTTATTAGAAGGACACATCCAACAACAAAAACTCGGACCTGCCCATCTGCACGGCCCTCGTGGCTGGAGCACCCACAGAGGTGCAGTTTGCCAGCACCACCTACTGATGGACGCCCAGAACTGAAAGTGCCTCTTTTCAGCCAGCGCAGCCTCCAGGAAGAAAAACACCATCAGGGTGTCCTGGTCCTTTTATAAACAGTCCTGTGCTAGATTAGATTTGTCGCTCTTGCAATTACATTTAGGCTGTGCTTTATCATCAGCAGAGCTTCCAAGTACTGGAAGAGGCCGAGTGTGTTGAGAAGGAGTTGAAAAAACCCACCAAAACAACTCAAAATCCCCCTCAAAGAAACCAGCACTACATGAGATATATATATATATATGTGCATCTCTTCTTTGGCTCATAATGAGGGAGAAATTCATGCTCGCAGCTGGCACTGCAGGCAAGGATCTGTGCTGGACCTGAGAACTGAACAACCAAGCCACGAGGAACATGGATTGAATAATGTGGATCTACAAGCACGTTCTGCAGGTGGGTGCTGGGCAAGCTGATCCAGCTCTCCCAGGCTCTGGAGAGTCCTGGCTGTGCTCTAAAGCCTCGCCTGAATGCAGTGAATAATTTAGTCTAATGCAAGACTCCATGACAAAGACAAACAGGGGGGTTAGTCAGAAAATCTTCATGAGCCTGCTGGAGGAAGGAGCCCTGCCCCGTTTCAGCAGCCCTGGGGCTTTTTATAGTGACAGGCATTGAAAGCAGCAGCTCAAACAATCACACCTGGGGCCGTGCTTAACTTTATCACACAGCACAACCTTTGTTTGTCCTGTACTAGATTTGAGGACCCTTTGAACACGCCACAAGTATTCAAAACATCAGCAGAGGCAAGAGCAGAGACTAAGCAGAGGCTCCTTTCGAGAGGATGGAGGTGGGGACTCACCAATTTCCATCTGTCCTGCCCTACCACTGCTGGTGCCATTATGCCACCTGGAAACCATGCTGGAAGTTTTAGTGGCATTGGGATCAGGGCTGGATTGGGACTGTTTCTATATGTATGTTAATGCAGCAAATCAGCAGCAGATAATGACAAAATGCTTCAATTCCATAGGTCTGAAAGTAGAGGTTTTCCCATGCTGTGAAAAATAATCGTCCCCAAGCCTAATAAATAATAATAATAATAAATTACGACAGTAGAAGTAGAGTCTACCCTCCAATGCACACTCTTAAAGTACAGCAGTACTTTAGACACCGTGACTTCCACACAGCAATCTAGAAGAACTGGCAATGCAGCAGTGAAGATACTCACCACACGCTCTCTAATCAGATTAGGCAATATCCCACAGCACTGGGATTTAAATTTAAAATTGCTCTGACATGGAATGGGACAGAAAGACACTTATGTAAGCTCTGTGGGATGGCCCGGGCGAAACGAAATACAAATTGCAGTTGTCAGCCAGCAGGGCAGGTACGACACTCGCTGTGCACCCTTAGCTTTGTGGGAAGGAGCTGGAGAGATCTGCTCAATAAATCGGTCTTTGCTCCCCCGGTTCCTTCATGCCAACACTGAGAGTGCTAGGAAGGGCACAGCAGTTTCCCACCACATTCCTCAGTGCACAATGGAGCTTCCTTGACTTCAGTCACTAGGGCTGCTCAGCCAGGAGCAGAAAGCCCTCTAAATCAGGGGTTTGGATGCCATGTGGTTGTCCCGCAGCACCACCACACTGGAGAAGAATGGCTTGGGAGAGCCAAGCACACATAGCAGCCAAGGTAATCAGCACTGCCAGGGAAACTGGAACAAAGAGAGTGCCACTTAGGAAAAGCATTTTTCTCTCTCCTGGACTGCATAAAAGTGGATTTGAAGAGTTTAGAACTGGCTGCATGAAATGAAAGCGAACGGCAACATTACTATCATCTTGCATGAGTTTTCTTGCTTGTGGCAGCATGTAATAGATAAATCTGTCTTTGTGCACCACCAGCTTTACAAACCTTTCTTTTCATGACCAGACCAGTAACTGGGACAGTAAAAGGAAATGCGTCAGCTGAACTCTTCAGAATGGGGTGCCTCAAGTAGGATGTGGAAAGTGATTTTTTAATATATCCATAAAAAGGTTAGAGTTGAGAAACATAGAACACTTCACTTGGCTATGGAATTTGTGGCTGCCCAAAATTCCTGAAGAGAGGGGCCTGGCACCCACTTCTGAAAACTCCAGCTCTTTGGTTTAAGACATCACCTCAAAAAATTCCTAATTGTATACATTTATGGAACGATCCCATACTTTGCTGGAAACTGCAGAATTAAACCTGGGAAAACATTGTCTCTTTTGGCCCAGCTTTTTAATCCAGCTGTTCTGCCAGGAAAGGCATCAGAACCTAAACAACAGATCCCTGACACATGTGTGCCCCAGGTCCTGCAGAAAGGGACCTAACAGGGCAGGTCAGGGGTGGGCTTGAAGGAGGGTTCGATGTCACAGCCAGAAATGCTGGCGATTGGTGGCCAAGCTAATATTCATCAGCAGAAAGCTTGTTTGGAGCAGCAGAGAAAACCCCCCCTCAATTACTGCTCTACTGGCCAAAAATGGAACAGCTCCAAGGCATCTTTGCCCTTCACCACACAGGAGGACAAGAGGAAAGGCTCAAAGCTGAGGTAAATATCACACACTAGAAAGGAGGCATTGGACCAACCTGGGCAAGTTCTGCCCTTCCAGTAAGGATTATAGCCTGTTCTACTGGATGCTTATGTTTAAGACTTATTCATTGTTTCATTTTGCCTAAATAGACATGCCAAATCTCTTAAGCAATTTCAACAGTGGATCATAGTTCAAGCAGGGTGGCAGAACCAAGCTCTGCCCAGTAAACATTTTTTGAAACAGGTTTTGGATTGATGCCGAGGATATGCTGAGCCCAGACCCTCAGTGTAAACTGGTGATTCAAAGAATAACACAAGAAGGACAGAAAGGGAGTAGCTGGCTCAGTATAAAGCCTGGCAGAGGGGATTCCATGTTCAGAGGTCATAGATTGCCAGCTTTTCTCATCTTTTTAACTAACCTTTCCCATTGAGAAGGCATTAAATGACATCACATCCTTCCTAGGTTTAGGGGTGTATACTTCCTTTCTGACCTGGTCTCCAAATTCCCTGGAAAGCATTTTGGCCAGGCAGCTGGAGAAACCAAAATGAGTCCTTGGAGCAAAGGGCAAGTTTTAAGATCACGACAGAAAATGAGATTAAACAAACCCAACTGCTCCTTGGCACAGCTGGAGACTCGGTGTGTGCTGAGCTGCTGGTGCTCCCGAGAGCCAGGGCACCGAGGAGCCAGTTCCTAAGGCAATATTCCTTTGGTGGGGAGCACAGGAGTGCTGAGCCCGAGGCCAGGCAAGTGTGTCAGCCAGGGGGGAAGCTGCATGTTTAGGGAATCAGCTTGGCCAGGAAAGGAGCCACCAGAGCGGGGAGACAGAGCTTGTATCAAAGTCACAGCAAAACAGGCCGATGTATTTGCCTCCCTCTCTCCTTGCCCACATTCTTGGCACAATGGGGGGAAAACATAGAAACGTGACGGGAGATGACAGAACTATTAAAGAATCATTTCTGTTGGCAAAGCCCTCTGAGACCATCATGTGCACCCGTTAACCAAGCACTGCCAAGCCCACCACTAACCCATGTCCTCAAGTGCCCCATCTGCATGTCTTTTAAATGCCATCAGGGCTGGTGACTCAGCCACTGCCCTGGGCAGCCTCTTCCAGTGCTTGAGAATCCTTTCAGTTAAGATAATTTTCCCAATAACCAGTCTAAACCTCCCCTTGTCCTGTCCCTTGTTCCCTGGGAGCAGAGCCCCATCCCCACGGTGCTCCATCCTCCTGCCAGGGAGTTGTACAGAGTGAGAAGGTCCCCTCTGAGCCTCCTTGGAGCGAGTGGCCCAAAACTGAACCCAGGACTGGAGGTGCCTCAGCAGTGCCACCACAGAACGGGCACTGTGGCCACACTATTGCTGATCCAGGCCAGGTGCCCTTGGCCTTCTTGCCCACACGTTGGCTCATGCTCAGCTGCTCTTGACCAGCACTCCCAGACATCTTTCCTTCAGGCTCTAAGACACGACACGAAAAGTCATCGGCTTGCTCCCAGTTCTAGCTACCCTTAAGCAAACAAATTTTCTCTCTAGCTGCACAGCAGAGTCTGCATGTGAAGGAAAGAAAGAAAATAATTCCCTAAAAATAGTCTGTCTTGCCTCTCCTTAGAGTGCACCAGCACTTCTGTAGCACTTCTCTGTCTCTCATGGGATGCACAAATTGTCACAAGGGTCCAATTGTCACAAGGATGGCTATGGCTTGAAGGCAGTCACACCACCACCAAGAAGGAAAACCAGCTGCTTTGTCATTTTCCCATCTTCACGTGCAAGAAGAGTTCAACACTTGAAGAACTAAAGATGAAAACCACAAGCCACACAACACCACCTGAACTGTTCTTGTTTCTGTGCCAAACAGAGATTCCTGACTCGATACCTGTGCAATTTCAAGGCCAAACCACAAGCATTGACTCCCCAAGTCCAGCTTCTGTTCAGTGGAGACTTAGATCCATCTTCTGTAGAGCCCAGAGCTCTCCTGGGGTGAAATTCACTCTTGATAGAAGAGATACAAAGGTCTAAGCTGCAGTAAGAGCTTGTCTCTTACACAGTGTTGGTATCAGGGTATATTATGGTCAGATCCTTAAATAAATATTTATCTCTTAATGTTCGGAAAAACCCCCTTTCATATTTATTTATTTTTTAAAGAATTTACTAACAAACATATACCCAATTATAAGGGATTCGGTATTGATTCAGGAAAAATCCTCAATAACATAAAGAGAAACAGAAAAGAAATGCAAGATACAGAATCATGAAGAGTGCTGGCCACATAGCAAGGTTATTTTAGAAGGACAATGGATTTTATTCCTCTTGCTAACATCAGAGTAAGGATACAGCAACACACACTTATACCACAAGTGCAAAATCATCCTGACAATCTTGGGAGTCTGCTTGCAGCCCACTCCAAAACCTGCAGTATTTTTGTACACTCATGGAATGATTTCCCCATGTGGACCCTGTAAAATCTTTGTTTAAAACAGACAATAGATGATGGAGGGAGATATAAGGAGAGAGAAGCTTTTTCCACTCCTGATGGAATTATATCAAGGCTAGGATAGCCAGTCTGTTACAAGGCTTTTATACTGACTGACACTATTTCCCAGTCAATCCCAAAACTTTAACGAGGCTGTCATACATTATTGTGAGTATATCCTTGCTCAGCTCATATGGGCACAGCCTGCCCCCTGCCACTCTCTGTGTACACATCACCTAATTTTGGGCCAAACTTTGACCAGATTTCTAGCAATTTACAACCGAGCCAAGTGGCTCTTGCAGCGTGGGGCACCTGCTTGCTTTGGTGGTTGGCGTTCCCTTTGTTGTTTCCATCGCTGCATTTCTTTGTTACAATTTCTATTACCTGCTTCTAGGCTGATAACTGCAATAAAACATAATTACCAGCCTCTGCAACCACACATCCATTTTCAGCTTCCTCACAGTTAATAAGATGTGCTTTAGAGAGGCAAAGACAGAATTCCTATATTTATTTGAACTCCTGGCTACTGATTGTATTCCCATCCATCTGAAGCTTTATAGAGCAGGGTAATAACATGAGCTACTGCTGTATAAAAATGGGGGTTTTTTTCCTATTTTTCTTTTTTTTTGGGTATCCAGCTTTAACCCCAATTGGTGTTGATAAGCATCAACAAAGGCCTTCCCTGAGAGCCCACACCGGTTTTCAGAGTAGACAATGGGAACGCGGAGTGGCTCAAAAAAGGCTGTGACTGGTGACAGTCAGCATTCAGACTGATGCTACTGCAGGTTCCAGTACCCCTTTGCTGATGCCCAGGAAACACCAGCTGACACACCAGGCCCATCCTGGCCCCGGAAACAAAGCAAATATGAGTTTGCCATGGATTTACTGTCCTGTGCTAAACTGCAGAAACAAATCCCAGTTCTGACTTCCAGAGGGGCTGCCGCTCACATGATTTGCTTCCTTCACACAGCCCTTCTCCCATCCTCCCCTCTCCCCTCTGCCTGGGGGGACCACGAGGCTGGCGGACAGCCTGCCCACTCCCTTTCCCCCCTGGCCCCTTTATTTGGTGCTTGTGGAACAGTCGCCCCGATGGTTTCTGCCTTGGCCAGGGCAGACCCAGAGAGCTGCTGCGGGCAGGAGTTGGGCAGTTCTGACTTCCTGCCTTGAGGGCATTGAGCTTCTGCTGGCACAAAGACCGGTCCTTGGAGACACACCAATGCAGGAAGCCAGGACAGAAAAAGGGAGCAGCAAGTACTCAGAAAGGCAAGGTAATTTGCCCAAGCACCGGGCTGGTGCAGAATTCAGAGCAGAGTTCCTTTGCGTGCCAGTGCAATGCCCCAACCTTCAATAATAATCTTGCTGCACTCTTCTCTTTTCATACGTGCCTCTTTTCATTTCCAGCGTGTACAAATGACTAACTATGAAAGACTTTTTGCCTCGTGGAAGCAAACAAAGGCACAAAAAGGCTCCAGCAAAGATCACCAGCCCTCTCTACACAGGAAAATGAAAATAAAAATAAAAACCTGAGTGTAAGAAACTGGAAGCGCTGCTTGTTCCTTAATTTTTACCAATCTGCTTAGTTGCATGTCATCTCTCTTCCTGAAGAAGAGAATGCCCTGGTATGCCATAGCCTTCCACTAGGGAAAGGGATGGAGAAGGTGGTCCTGCTGACCTCAAACTGGCCTGCCAGACCCCTTGGCCATGCCTGGGTACTCAGCACATCAGGGTTACTACCGGTGTTAGAAGCCTATGAAAACTGGCACACTGCTGAATTTATTGGGAGCTGCTACGTCCCTGGAGTAAAACATTTCCTTCGGTGCAAACACGATGTGAAAACATGATATCAAACACTCTGCCTTCCTTCTGTATGTGCTGCTCGAGTCTGCTGGGATTTGGGGTTGTTTGAGGTCTGGAAGTGCCTCCCATCTGCCACTGTGTCATTTTTCATTCTTTAAGTGCTATTGTTTTGGGCGAGAGGAGGTAGAACCGCGTTGATCCACACGTCAGAACGCATCAGAAAGAGCATCACTGCAGCCTGAATTTCCCCTATTTAAAGCAGGCACTGACTATTGATCACCAACCTGTGAGTGACTCCTGCTATGTATCATTCCTTACACTGCACCACTACGCGGAACCCACAGGGGAAGGGGGAGCAGCAGCCAAGGCCACGCCACATATTGTGATTTGTTTGTCCTCACTCAGCTTTCCAGCCCAAAACTCACGGAATCTGACCCAAACACCCAGAATTTCACTAGATGCTGGGTGCTCCTCGACCTATAATTTCCCATGTAACTCCCAGCACTCAATCAGGCCAAATTTAGACCGGGGACTGCCTTAAAATTGATCACTAATGTGAAAAGTCTGCTGTTCGCTCTTACTGGTTGAAATGGTGCCTTTTCACCATTGGGGGTATGGGGGTGGAAGAGAGAAATAACAGTTCTTTTCATTAGCCTTAAAAAAAAAATCACACAAGTTTCAGTTTCATGTCTAAGTACGAAGTCGAAAGGACTAGAAAAACAATTTCTGTAAAATGATGCAGAAGAAAAACTAAAGCCGCAAAGTTTCAAAAGCGTTAGTAAAAGCAACAGAGTTTGGGGCACAAAAATACAGCATTTTTGTGCTGGATGTGTCCCTTGTACTCCTCCTGCCACTTCCAGTGCTTCTGATTTTGGGGATATCTGAGTTTCTCTGAAATCTGCAGCCACTGCCCAAAAGTGCCACGGCCAAGTTATTGTTCACGGGACAACGTTTTGGCATCTCTGAGCTCAGATTTTCTCTGTGTGACTGGGCAAGTCACTTTGGATGACATCCAGAGTGGCACATCCTCTCAAGCTTAGAGACCCCCCCAAGAGACAGGACCCACAAAGCTCCGTGCGTCACAGTCGGGGCTAGAAATACATTTTGACAAACAGAGAGCTAAATGGCCTGCCGTTTTCGAGGCTGGGGATGTCACCTTCATACAAGTCAAGCTTCCTTCAATTCTATCACTTTATTACAATTCATTTCCCACTCCCTCCCCAACTCCCACGAAAGCCCTTATCCAGTTTTAGCCCTGCACTTGCCCAAGCCTGGTGGAGAGGAGTCAGCTGTGGCAGATGCTCTGTCTCCTACTTTACAAGCCTTTGGGCCGACAACAGCAGCTGCCAACACTGCCAATTCCAAGGGGCTCCAATTCTGGTGCTGCCTCTACCTTTCAGCTTGTGGCTTATTTTAAACAGCCCTATTTTCTGAATAAGAAAAGACTTTACGTTCGTGGTTCTTACATGCAGTTATCAATACGCTGCAAACCCAACAAAAGAAGGCTGCAGGCACATGCACATGTTAATGCAGTTAAAGACTCCTGGCAGGAGAAACTGGAAGAAACAGACCATTTTGGAGGGGGTGCAGAAGAGAGAAGAAAAGCCCTGAATCTCAGGTTACCCTTTTCAGATATAGCTCCAAGCTAAAGCCACATTCTCTGTTTCCTTTGATCCTCAAACTTCAATCCAAACCTTCAGGTTGAAATGGGATTTCATTCTGAACCAAAAGCAGTTTAAATGGAAACAAGAAGTTCTGCCCCCTCCCCTCCTGCCAAATCATGAACGTGAAGGTGCCTGGCAAATCTATAAAACTTTCTGGCTTGAAGTGATAAGGACAAACAATCGGGGAACTCACTCTGAAGGTAGGAGATAAACAGAATGATTTGCTTTCATTTCAGTTAAAAAAATAGGAAATGTAATCATCATCATCATAATAATAATAAAGCTCAAGATAAATGTGAGAGTTTTGCAAGGGGTCCAGACAAATGGGAGCATTTTGCAAGAGGTCACTGCAGGAAAACCGGTCTCTGCAGATTTTAAGGGGTGGCTCAATGGCATTACCATACCAGCAGGGCCAGGTTTCACGCCTGTCCCGAGCGATTTCCAGGCTGCATTAAAAGCCCTTCTCGGGACCAGCACTGGGGTCAGAGTGTGTTCTGAAGCACTGGCACCGCTCGGAGCGGAACACGAGTGCGCTGAGGGTGTTCTGGAGCCGTGTGCCCCAGCCCCAGTTCCCACAACAACCCAGCAGCACCTTGGGGCAACTTTCTGCGTCTGATTATCCCTCAAGAGGTGCAAACCTTCTCTCAAATTCTCCATACACTCAAAGTAGCGAGTTGACTTGGCAGTGGGGCTCATATTTGGACTTAACAAGGTACTGGATCCGAGGTTCCGGGTGCAGCCCCTACTCGTGCACAATTCCTGCCATGGCAGGCTCTGGATGAGGGAATTTGGGATCCCTGGCTGGAGGGGTCTCTTGCTCTAGGCAAGTCATATCTGTGTGGTGTGGCATTTTATTTATAAGCCTAAAAAGCATACCTGGGTGGTTTATACCTTCTGACTACAGTGATGATTTTGGACAGCTTGCAGCGCAGGTTTATTTTGAATATATTGAAGTTTCACGCAAAGATTTCCAGTGTGAAGGACACGCACCGTAAACCAACCTCTGAATTTTTGGTTTTACCCATCTTTAGCTTCCTAGCTGCTTAGAAGCCCCAAAGCTTTCTGCTTTGGTCAAAATAAACAGATGGAACAATTTCCTCAGGCACCCCCTCTATGCCCACTAATAACTGTCCTTGCCTGGGACCATTACTAATGGTAGCTCTCACACAAAGTCTCTAATTTCAAATATAAGAGAAAATATCCACTTTACTTACTGCAGTATAAACACAGGCTAACAATTTCCTGCCTCTGAAGGAATTTATCTGTGGTTTGTTTGGTTTTTTTTTTAATTTTCAGGAAACTTACAGAAGATGCCCATGTACCAACAGCGACACTGCTCAAAACTGGAAGCCGGTTGGAAGGGTCATGAAGCCAGATAACACCAAATGGTGCTTTCTGTCACGAACCAAAGCCTGCTGCTTTTATCAAACAGAAAGATAACACACCATCTGGTGAACATCAAGGCTTCAAGGAGAACTCAAGACAATCAGGAACTGAAGGCTAATGCTGCAACCTGAAAACCACTGGCGTGTTTCCCCTCAAATTCTAGTTCTTGACAGTCCTGGAAGACCAGTCAGGGATGCTGATGCCACACTGGCCCAGCACTTCACTGGGATAATGAGCTGAGCAGGAGACCAGACCAAGAAGAAGAAGAAGTAGAAAAGCTGCAAGTCCCAGATAAAATACATAATTTGGGTAAGTTCAGAGCTAGGTGTCTTCTTGACAAGGCCAGACAAGTGTTTCGAGAGACAGCAGAGGTGCTTGAGAAACCCTGTCAGTGGTACGTCAGGTCTTGTCAAAAAGAAGTGTTAAAACTTCAGTTTCAGCTCATTGACCACTTGTCCTCTAAGAGGGCAGCTGTTCATTCAGAGGCAGAAGTTTAACTATTTACTATCAAGCACTACAAGACAATTTTCCTCAAGCTCAAGGGGCATCTTTTTCAGGATGAAGTCCAAGCTGAAGCCTTAGAAAGCAAACACCTTCCTCAGGGAGGCAAAGAGAGGGTTACCTCCCCCCCACACCATTTCTCTGAATAATAAACCACTTGAGCACCGGATTTTTTCCCCCCTGGAGAAGACTAGGTTAAGCTTGCCCATTTTCCAAAGGTACACAGTCCATCAAGGGCAAGTTTGAGAAGGTGCACACATCTCCTGCCTTGTTCTCAGAATGGATGAGCCTGCACCAGTCTGCAGGAGGCAGAGCTTTATCTTCTTCTGCCTGACCTGATATAGCACTTGGGGATTTGAACACTCATATTGAACACTCATATTGATACCACTTTAATCTCATTTGACTGTGTAGAAAAAACCCACAAAACCCCCCACAACCCAGTTATTTAGTTTTAACAGATAAAACCTGCTTTTTCTCCCCCCTCAGACTTTTACAGCCTTCCAATTGCAAGGTTTGTGGCACTTGCCAGGGGTGAAGGAATCTAATTTGCTGATTCAATCATCGTTTGCAAACTAATGACTGCAAGCATGTATAAAAGCGATATTAAATATCCAAAACACCAGCTATGTTGATGAATACATTCCCAGAGTAAATAAAAGCACCTTCCAACCCAGGCACTTAAAGCCTGTGCATATCTCTGGGGCAAGAATTAAGTCTCTTCCTGGACAACAGCTCTATTATTAATTAAATCAGCAGGAATAGAAACACAGCTCAAACTGGACTGCGTCAAGAACTCCAGCTGGAGCCCAGCTTCTGGTTTAAGGCAGCAATCACTGAAGCCCCTGCTCACCACAGGAAGAGTGACAAGCCATCTACTTCTCACCGGTGGAGTCTGAGCCGCATCCACCCAAGAAACCACATTTTTTAGTGTTTCTCTTCGAAATTACTCGAGCTCCCTGAATTCCAACACGGATAAATCCTGTTATGGACTCGTTCATATAGGAAATAAACAAAAAAACAAAGAATCCAATTAGACTCAAGAGCAACAAGCCTGTAGCATTCAGTTCTCTGTTTTAGCACTCCTTTGGCTCAGATCTATAACTGATATTTAAGCCAATATCAGCAAAAATTCCCTTTCCCTCAGCACATCTGGAAGTACCAGATGTAACCCCCTGCCTGTCACCAAGCTCTGCCCTGGTCCAGCAGAGAGTCCTCCCTGGAAAAAGCCAGGTACGCACCCACTCCAGAGCACATTTCTGGCATCCAAGTATTCCAAATGAGCCCTCATTTCATTGTGTCCACATTAGCTGCTTGTGCCAGAATGTCTCAAGTGGAGAGCTGAGAAAACCGTCCTCAGGCGATCTTGGATGCAGTAATATCGGTTCTCAATTTATTGGAGAAAACAGCCTGAAAATTAGGACTATTTTTCCTTTTGTTTTTTCCAATCAAGAAAATGTGTCTTCTCAGCTGCTTGTGGGTAAGAGACGAGGACTGTTATTCATCTTCAGGTTTCCAGGCTGCCCATGTTACTCAGGCTGGATCACCATCTATTCCTCTGCTGCCACTTGTTCTACTCCACACTTTTCCCTTCAAAGGTTTCACTTAATCCTGCCACGGGGGCTCCTCAGGGTCGATGCATTTTACTTCCATCGCTATCTCAGTGGCGCCCAGACAACCTCTCAAAGCAGGAGCAGGTTTCTAGGTAAATACACGGAAAAGATCTTAGAAAGACATGCGTTTCCACCCTGGAACAAATTAGGGAAATATTGATTTTGCATGATGCCCGCGAGTTTTCTCAGCGGCAACAATTCCCTCCTGCTAGAGGGTTACGTGTAACAGCTTTCAGCCATCACAAATCGATGTAGGAACGTTTGTCTAGTTTACAGCAATACAAGTGTAGACTCAGAAAGGTGAAATGGCCACAGCCATCTGACGGGAATTGATTAACCTGGAATTGGATCCCAGTCCTCTTCATGAAGACCATATCTCCTTCTCTAGCACGAGGATTTCCACTTCACTCATTCTCTGGAATTAGAGGATCAGGTGGGTGAGTGGCTGTAAACATGTCAAAGTGCAACCTCTTGCACTACAGAGCTCAGCATGGCAGTCTGAGATAGATAACCTTCAAGTTTTCAAAGGTCACCATGAACTCAGAAAGAATAGCTTACATAACATCTCCCCCTCCCTCAAAACCGGAGGACGATTTGCAGTATCCAAAAGATCGGTCTTCCCAGTTCCCACATTTTGGAATGGACACTTGAGTAGTGATTGGGTATCCTTGAGGAGCTTTCAGCACCTGGAGTCTGACTATCTGCGCTGTAAACAACTTCCCTCTGCACCTGTGGAGCTCGATGCAAAGAGGGGCAGGACAATAATAAGCTAAACATCCAAAGAGTGTGTAGCAAAAGCTTTGCAGAGAATAAACCTGGAAGAATCCTAGTGGACATAGTCAGCTAATCCAAGCTCTGGACGAGGTTTCAAATACAAAGCAGAAAGAGCCTCCCTTTATAATCACCTCTTACAATCATCAATTCTGCTTTTCCCACCATTTATTTAACGCAGCTAATTGAAGGTCCTTCAGAGTAGACCGAAGGCAGGGTGGGACCACTTCAAATTACCCCCCCGTGTTAAACACAGACAAAGCAAACCCACAGTGCTGGTGCTAAAGATTCATAACAAAACAGCACGAGCTACAGCAAGTGGGTTTTTTCTGCATAAGCAAAGCGTTCCAGCAGCAAGGCAGTTAAAAGGGCTCTGAAAACGCCAGCTCAGCTACTGCACACAGCCTGGTTGAATAAGCTCATCAACTTCCCCACTGGAGCATTTCGAGGAGCCGAGCTGATTTGCTGAGCTCGGTTCATTCGCTTGCCTGCCTTGGCACTGGTAATTTCAACACCATTTGCATCGCCACAGTGCGTGGCTCCTCTTGCCCCCAATTAATATTTGTCACTTTATCAGCACAGTGCCACGGTCTGGAATATGTTAGTGATGCAATGGAGGGGGAGCCAGCTGAAAAATGACATTAATACGCCCAGCGGAAGGAGAAGGAACCTTCCCAACCTGTGCTCCTGGAGAAGGCAAAGACCAACCGTTTGACCTTTGCTCGGGGACATCTGAGGTTGGTGGTGGTGACATCGCTGTGCCCGTTCACAGATGTCCCCACTGTCCCAAACCTCACTCCTGCATTTCCACTTCGCCTCCCTCCTGCCCTACTGAGAAGTGACTGCCACAGCAGTAGGGGAGAAAGCAAAGGCAAAGTAAAACACTCCCCTAGTCTCACAAGCTGTGATTATATATCATGTTTTTTATCTCAAGCTCTTAAGTCCATCTTATGCTTTCTCCTGCCTCAAGTAGCTCTGCTCCTAAGAGCAGGCTGCCTTTCCAAGCAGTATTTGGGTACAGAAAAAGAGTTTTTCTTCTCCCCTCTGTCCCTTACACCGTATTATTGGATGATCACTGAACCAGCTCCTATATAGGGCCAAAGATTATGGTGACCACCACAATGTATCACTGATACCAACTACCAAGATATAATATTTGAGCAATTAAACCCCCCCCAAACCTAAAAATCACCGAGCAGAGCTACTTGCTTTCTGGTGAATATTTAGTTCCTGGGCTGCTTTTGACTGTACTACATAAGCTGGACAAATATTCCACACATTTTGTCCTGCTTCTTAAATTGCTCCCTTAAGACCACCATGGTGGGACCCACCTGTTTCAAAAGTATTGCTCAGACTCACAGGTAGGAACCCTCTGTCAGCACCCGGTAAGACAGCAGAGAGCACCAGGTAAGACCTTGCTTTCTCAATTGCATTATAAAACTAAACAAGTGATGCTGAAAAGCCAAGGAAAAAATCCTGCTCAGAATGGGCTTTATATTTAATCTACGACTATATTAAGTGTTCCATAAAAGTGGATGTGCTGCTGTAATTATATGCACAAAAAAAGGCTACTTAAAATCTGAAATGAATGCATTGTTTCATTGCCTCGCTGTTTTAGAGCATTTCCTTTTAAAAACAACTCCTATCTTCAGACCAAGGAAAATATTAAAGGTGACAGGATCTCTCTGAGTCCTGAATATCCCGCATAAAATTGCACTTTTGGGTCCTACAAAGCCAAGAGCAGCTTTATTGCCTGCAATTGCAATTCCAGCCACTGCAAATCATATACAGCTCTCCCATGAAAGCACTAAAGAGCTAAGACTTAATTAGCAGCCCTGATTAAATAGCAATTCATACAGCCATTGTATCTTCCAGCCAGGGAGCATAGATCTCTGAAGGAGCAGCAAGGGAGAAAACCACACAGTGCCTCCTTCTCCCAGGCAAAAAAATCCACCACCACCCGCTTCCTTCCAGCTTTAGCACGGGAAATGTTCATTATTTATGATGCAAAGGCTACTGCCAGACACACTTGGAACACTCCTAGGCAAACCTGACCTATGGCAGAGATCAAGAAATCATGGCAATGACAACGACACAGAGCAGCTCAGAGAGAGCAGCAGCAACCCAGGGCATGAGCAGATTCCCACAGGCAGTCACGTTTGAAACGGGGCTTCTCCCAACACAGGAACCCTACATTGTCCATAAAAGCCCCAAGAACAACCCTTCCTGAAAGTCAGCTCCGCTCCTGTTCTTCCCCGCTTCCACCTCACACATCACAGGAGAAGATGAGCTCCTTCTTGGGACGGCCGGGGTTGAAATTCTTCCCCCCTCCCCTTGCTGTGTGGGAATCCTGAGGTGTTGGGGGAACAGAAGCAATCCTGAGAGGCAGAGCACATATCCCTAGGGATATCCTCTCTGTGTTTGCACAGGGCAGCCACTGGAGTTGTCATATGTTCTACTAAGAGCTCCTGGTTCGTGCCGTAGGAAATCCCTTAATTTCCGAATTTCCAATGCCCGCATTATGGTTATTTACCTATTGGTTCTTTTTGGAAGGTGCCACTTTGTCCCTGTTTCGTGCTGGGATTGGGAAGATTTCCAGCCAAGGGGGAGCAGCACCTGAGCGTGGCAGGAGATAATGCAACAGGAACAAGTGCTCCTGTGCAGACAGCTCAGACCAGCCGTTCTCTGCAGGCTGGAAGGATCATGCCAGTCCCTGCTGAAGCCTGAGAACATGCTCGTTTTATGATGCCATGCCAAGCAGGGAGAATTTACAAGTGGTGAGGAGACAACAAAAACAACAACAACAACAAACCCAAGGAATTATTGAGAGGGAGCAAAAGTGAATGATGAGTTCATGTGCAACGAACACCAAAAACCAATGACATTTTACCAGCACCAGAGATGCACAGGTGCAGAATTAGCAACACAGACCCTCTACTGTGGCACAGTTTTCAAATGATAAAGACAGATGATTTTTGGCTTTAATGAGAAGGCACGTGATTTGTAAGTCATGTTCTGGATGCTGCCTAACTGCTCGAGGGGAGCACACTGAGATTTTGGAAGTTTATCTCTTAGTGGAGAACTGTACTGCAGCAATATTCCTTCACTCATCCAAATGGGAAGTCTTAGATGAGTGAAATAAGTCTGAAATAAGGATAAATAAACTGTCATATGACAAGGCTCATTAAATTAGCTAGACAGACAGCACAATGACAAATGGGATGTAAGAGGAGAGGGGGTTACTGTATTTAGTGTCTGAAATGTCATTTGGGTACTGCTCACTGCTAATGTGCCTTCTGGGATTTGCAAAGTCCTGCTCCATTGGCCTTCAGAGAGCCAGGGGTCAAATCCACATATAAAAATCTGAATACTCGCTCATATTTGAACATCCCCTACTTCCTGGTAAAAAAGAACATTATCCTTGACTAAACTTTCCGGACAAAATCTGTTCTTTGCAGCCCAGTTCAGCAGTCCATGCCGTGCACCACACACCCCCCTGTGCCACGTCCCGCATTGCTCACTTCTGCCTCTTAGCCACACTTGTCTTTAGAGAGATCTTGGAGCAGCATGTATTCTTGTAGAGCTGAAGAGAACTGCTTTTTTCATCACTCACCTCTTACAGTTACCACCTACTAAATATTGTACAGGTATCTGATTTCAACACCTAAAGCATCGCTTGTTTCCTGACGCTCAGCACAAGCAGAGTTCAGCTTTGCCTCTCGTTTCTCCAGCTTACTCGATGCCACTGGTTCCAGCTGAGAAAGCCAAGACCCAAGATTTTTGGGAGAAGTCTCCACAGTCCCAAAGGTCACCGAGCAGGCAAAACAACTTGCAGATGAGTCTGAAGCAGTTTCAGCTGTTTGCACTGTAATACATGACTGCTCAGTTGAAGAAAGAGGATTGGAACAACATATGGTACCAATTACCTGTGTCCCTCTGCAAGCAGCACTTTTTCTTCTCAGATACAATTTCTCGGTGCTGCTTGGCAGATTCACTGGCTCCCTCTTCTCTCCCGAGGAACACCACCACATGCACACGCTGTTTATATGCCAGGCAAATTATTTCTGCAGCCGTGTTTTCACAAATTAGCCCAGCCTTGTGTCCCTGCCGAAAGGTGTCATGGTTTGTGACTATGAAAGATGCCTTGAAAAGATGCCTGAAAAGGAAATCCAGAGCCTTGGCCCAAGTTCAGCTTTGGGAATTGCATTCACTCTATCTGTGGTAGCCTTTTCCTAACCATCAGCTGATGAATTCTATCCCAGATGTGACTGGTGGCATATCCCAGGTCCCAGGAAGCTGTTGAAGAGCAACTTAATAATGCTCAACATTATTACAAGCCTTATTTCTCATGGATTTGCTCCACAGGTATTTTTATGCCCCTTTTTTCCAGCTCCCAAGATCCCATCGCTATAGCTGGACTCAATAGAAACCACAGGAATAAATCTCTGAGGACATTTGCTCTTTGAAATGCTGGTCAGAGACCCAGGGAGAATACAAATGGCACTCAAACCTCATTTCCCTCAGCCTAAAGCAGCGACCTGGTAGTGTTCAGTCACTTCCCATTTAAGGTTCCAATCCCTAGCTGAAAAGAAAGTCCCACGAGCACATGGGTAATGGTGCAAAATGCTGCCTTTTGACAAGTCTAAAGGGAATGAAGCAGAAGTTCTGTGTGTCTGGAATAATGAGTTCAGATTAATTTCCCTTTCCACCATTTTTATAAGCTGCATTTTCCTATTTAGGAGCAAAAGTGAAAACAACCACAAAAATCGATTTGCAAAAGCCAATTGGTTAATCTTCTAAGGAAAACAAACCAAACCACCATACGTGAAAACTGCTACAGAAAGCCCCACAAATGCTGGACGTCTTTTTATCCTTGGGTTAAGGCTTAGGGTCAATTTACTTCAGTTTGCAAATCAGTGCAACACGCTGTGAGAAGCACTTTAAAACCCCAAACCAGCAGCATCATGAGGTGCCACGTTTATTGCGTGTTAACGGGCCGTCCCTGCTCAGTTTATCAATTGCCATGAAAAGCCCCAAAACAACAAAAACTGAGGCCAGCCCTGCAAGCTGCCCCGAGATGTGAAAGGGAAGAGGTGCCCTGAATAGCCCAGCACTTGTCACCACCCCCGGGCTGAACACTTGTCACAGCGCCAGGCACTGCCAGGTACTCAGCAATTCGATGAGGAGAGTGCTGGATGCTCAATAGCTCTCCTGAACTGATTTTTCCTGCTTTTTGGAAACAATTTTCTAGGCCATCTAGCTGGGAATGTCACCTTCCAAACGTGAAGCGAGTAAGTGCTGCCTTCTCAAGCTCTGAGAGAGCAGAGCTTTCTGTAGCCAAGCATTACTTTTATTAACTGCAGACAACAGGGGTGGCACAGGCAAGGGGTATTTTTTCATAACTTAATGCTTGATGAGAACTGCATATTTTCCCTCTATAAATGTAGCTCTCTGCTTTTTATTTTTTTCACACTAAAATGGATAAGATTTGCTTTAACCTAGTGAGATTTAACCACACGCTCGAAATGAAGGTGACACCCAAGAAGTTTAACAGAGCTGAAGAGCAGGAGGAAGGCATTCAGGAAAGCAAAGAGGAATGGTTCCAAGAGAGACTTGAAAGGAGGAGATGGTGCCATTCATTTGGGAGGACCGATTGTCCTTTTTTAACCCCTCGCTACAAGCGCTAAAATTAAAAACCAAAGCAAAATTAAAAAGCTGAGATATTCCTGACTGGTTCAATGAAGTGTGAGAACCCAAGTAAGCACGGAACTTTTCTGCTTTCTCTAACTAGAGACACCAACAGAAGTATTCAAAAGATTATCTCCAATGATTTTTAAAGTGGAACAAAACAAGAGATTGTATTCAATAGCAGAAAAATGGAAACAATGCTGAGCCTAATGCAAGACCCCTGAGCAGCAGCACACCCTCACTTCAGAGTTCCAGAGACAGAACAACTCCAGGGAATCCTGCAGAGAAATCCCTTCCACTCCCTCCCCTGTCCCTGGCACCTGGATGGCAGGAGAAGGGAGGGAAGGGGAACAGGCAGAGCACCTCCCTACCTGCCACAGAGAATCCAGTCCCGAGGCAGCTCTTCACTCACAAGAGGCTGTTACAAAACTTTGCCACCGTTGTTTTATTGGCGAATAGGTGCCACCACTCTGCCCACAGACAGCAGGTGGGCAGAACTCGGACTGATGCTTTTCAGAATTGTTTTTCTATTTCCCACTTAGAGGGAACTACACGGGCAATTTCCCAGTGACTCGTTCACCTGGCGAGACAGAACCAAACTGCCCACGTTTCCCCACGGCAGCATTTTGCCTTACGAAGGCTCCCCTAACCCTTTTGTTTCTCCATTTCAAACTGGGGACGCTGTGGTCCCAAGGAGTCGCAGTATTTTTAAAGGGGCTGTAACTGTTCCTTGGGCTTCAGTCCCACAAGTGCATTCATCCGCCCGTCTTGGGAGCCCTTCCCCTCACACGGAGAGCTTGAGCAAAGTTCCAAAAGATTGGAAGCAAAATTCTGTCCCAATAAATGCAGGCCTCCAAAGCCTCAGCTGGAGGAAGACGGTATCGGCCCCCAAAATCTCCCAGGCTCAGAAACAGGAGGCTGAAGAAACAGAAGCTCTTTTTGGGAATATGGAATTAACCTTGGAAGGGAAGCATTGAAAAGACTAAGGACTGTCCCAAAACAAACAGTGACCTATATAATATAATAGGTTTTGTTTACTGAGGCATGAGCAGATAGTACTTCACTGATTTAAGTGAATAGGCTCAGCGCCAAAGCTATCAATGGAATTATATCTGCTTATGCTGCTGGGAAGTTCTGCTCTTTGCACAGCATTCAGTGAGGTGTAAAATGAGGACTTAATGTTACTTGCTTGGACTCATTTCAAAAGCAATTGCTGCACCTGTTCATACCAACACACACAGTATTTTTACCAGAACTCAGCACCACAAAACCTGGATTGAAATGACAAAGCCGTGTTTTATAGTGCTGCACATTTCTCTATTCTTTACTAATCACCTCCTTTTTAAAATGCCCTCATTTTCCTAAAGAAAGAAAAAGAAAACTCTCTTTCTGCCCGTAAGACAACGAGCAATTCCTTGCCTCTGTTCCCCCCAAGAAGAGAAATCTTCCCATTTTGCACAATACTGAATATGAGCAACACATCTCAGCTCCCCTGGAGCCGTATCTGCCAAGTATTAGCCAGGAAATAGGGCCTCGGATAGAATAATTAACAGAAGTTAATTCCATGTCCCTCTGCATGTAATAAAATGACAAGTGGCAAAACAAGTCGGATTTTTTTCACAGCAAAATATCGGTTCTTATCTGCATAGCACAGACTGAGTGAAGTGTCCTCCCCTGTGATTCTGCTCTAAGCCAGTCTCAAGCAGTCATAATGGACTTACTCCAAACACGCCGCCACGCTGCAGGGACCGTGCAAACGGGGCCTCGGCTCCGCCAGGCAGCGAATATCCTTGTGTTCCACTGGGAGCTCGTGTTGCTTTGAAGGAGAAGGGTAGTTGGTTAAGTGGAGGGAATTTTAACAAATAAACAGCACACCATGTTACAAAGTGATTGTACTAAGGAGAGAAATCTTATCCCCCTGGACCTATAAAAAAACACATTCAATGAGCAACGTGGAAGAAGCAGAGAAATGTCACCTGAGAGATGCCTACGTAACTTACTGATTTCTTCACATTTTTCTCCATCATCAAACCATGACCCTTCCCATGGGTGTTCAAGGGCCACACACACCAGCACTGGTGCCAAACTCTCACAATAAGCTGATGGGTAACTACGCCCAGGGCGAGGCTGGCACGTCATTTAAGGAGCCAAAATTTTACTTGCTCGTCGCCCTTCAGAAGGGCCAATGGCACACTGAACATTTTTACAGCCTGTTCTGTTTTATTCGGGTTGGCTCAGATAAAAGAAAGCTTGTTCAATGGCTACCAGCAAATCATCACCTGCCTCCAGGATGAAACTGAGGAAAACTGGTTTGGCTTAGGCTAGGGAAGCATTTGTGGGTAGCAAGTGGGAAATAAAACAGCCAGAAAAAACAACCATGGGAGTGTTATTTTTTTTTAAAAAACGCTGTATGATGTTTCCAACTCATTCACAACATTTGGGAATGTCAAATGTCTGTAAGTCATTAGGAAAGTGTTGATAAAATCACCGCTGGACTATATTAAATAGCGTGGCTGAATTTTTCAAAGGAGGCAAAAATACATATTTCAGTGGCATTGAGGTGTCTATCTTCCTTAGACTTCCAAGAAACAGAGAAAATACATGCTGAATGATTAATGTCTGCTTTGGTTGTGAAATACTAGATTTGATTATGGCTTGGTCTAATGGCTGGTGCAGACTAGGAAAGAAAAGATGTAGAAGGGAGCAGGAAAGGGGTTCCATCTGCCAATCGCATCCACAAATAGCACTGCGGTTTTTAAGATCCATTGGACCAAATCCTGAAGCCTTTTATTAGCAAAGAAATCCCCATTACCTGAGACTGCTCCACACAAGACAGCACTCCATACCTCGCATAATTCAGCTGCTGAATACAACCGACTGTTTCCAGCTCTTCCAGAATCCAGTTTTTATTATGCACAACATACTCCAGCGTATACAACAGCTCTTTTTTAGGGCTCATCACAGCAAGATGACAAGGTGTCAGCTTTGAGCTACCCTTGAAGATTCCCCCTCCCTGTAAAGATGCCAGGCTGAGATTTCACAAGCGAGAGCACGTTCGTGTCCTATCACATGTCAGCAGCTATAAACAACAGCCTGAAGGGTGCTGTTCCCCCCACTCCTGTAAACAAAGGAAGTCTTTATTCCTCTAGTAGTAGATCTCACACAAAAACTGTGAATCCTGACTGCTACATGGCAGAGACAACTCCTGCTCCTGCTAAGCAGAGCTGCCTAGGAATAAACCACGATGTTGGAGACGTTTATTTGCAAGACAGCTTAGACACCCTCCAACCCGACTCATTCAAGTGGTATATTATGCATTCCAGAGTCCTCTGCACATCCAGCCAGTGATTTTAAGGAATCTCTCATCATTATACAAACAAAATAATGTTTTTAATTGAATGGAGATTATCTTACTTTGTTGTTCTAGGAGTGTTTTGTGGAAGCAACAGTGACAATACGTAGCTGGGACTGAACAAATGCCGTAAGAAAAATAAATGGCAGCAGCATTCTTTTGTGATCCAGACCCCAGGGAGAACAGTAACCAATTCAGCTTTCCTGGTGAAAATAAGGACCCTCCCACACGGAGTCACAGCAGCCCAGCTGTCACCCAGGCAATATTTTATGCTCCCCATAAGCATTTCTGAATGCACAGAACTGCACTCTCCATCACTGTGAGTGTATCAAGGCCAGCGGAGCCATGGCTTTCTGCAAAGATCCCTGGCCTTTCTCATTCCTCTCCCTGCCAGCTCCCCAATTTCCACTCCAAGAGCTTCCAGCTGGAAGAGGAACACTCATTTCTAGAGGCTGTGTGCAAAGCTCCCAGTTGAAGTCAGGAACATCATGGAGAAAGACTGCTGTATGCATCAAACATTTTAGTGAAGGAATATGGAATAGACCTTGTTACAAACACAGAACTACAGAATTACTTCAAACACAAACATAGCAAATGCCTTTAAAAAAGTAATAAATAAACAAATCAGTGTGATCTTAACTAGCCCAGCCCAGCAGAGAACACAAGGTAAAGTGGCTCCCAAGGTGCTTCATGCAGAAACCATCTCAGCACAATCATTGATATCAGGAGCATAGCCAGCCCTGTAAATTCGGTAAATTCTCCTCACACCAGGCGTTTTCTGTTGAAGTGCATGAACACAGAGCTGAAGAACAGAACTGCCTGGACACAGACATATATCTTGCTTCCAGACACAAGACAGGCTGACACACGTGCCAGACGCTCAGCCCAATAACCTCCTGTGACCCAATGTTGGTTCTTGAACAACAATTCTGAGGGCTTTTGGTGTTTGCCTGGTTTTTGATGTTTGCTTCTTTCTTTTTTTTTTAATGGCTACAATTCTGCAGATTCTTTTTTTTTTTATTATTTTTCCACTTGTTTATACCCCTAATCCAGAAGTAACAGCGACCAGACTGAGGTGCTGCAAGTTGAGGTTCTTACTTATTACAATTCAAAGCTCTTCAGCTGCAAACTCTTCTCTCTGACCTGACTCTTTCAAGGAGCTGGGGCCAAACTCTGGGGAGAGCTGGATTACCCAGGGCAGCCCTGCTTGGTACCACCCAACCGAAAAGCAGCAGACCAAGTGGAATAAGACGGTGCACGAGGGACAAAAAAAAACATGGCCCTGGAAGAAAAACACCCATAAATTGCATACTTTTAGGTTGCTTGCTTTACTGAATGTTTCTCGGTGTTATTTGTCATTCGTGTGATCCTTAGATGAGCTGCTTCCTAATGCAGTCAACCTTGACTGTGAACACATCCCTGTCAATAATCCTCCCATACGTGGTGGCCAGAAGAAAACTGCAATAGCTTTGGAGGGAGCCTGAAAACAATGCATTTCAAGACAATATCTATGTCACCTTTAAAGAAGACAGATTATTTCCCTGCCTCTCCATTAGGACACCAATAAATGAAAACAATTCATCCCTAACCAAAATACACATGGCTTTTAACTACCAGGTGCAGACACATTCACATATTTACCTGCCCTACCTTAGGCACCTCTCAGCAACCTTCTTTTTACCACCTGAAGTAAATAACAATGGGAGCAGCCCTGCCCTTGCAATGCAGTTCTGCTGAGATTTTCTGCAACTTCAAAACCAGTGGCAAAAGGAAAACAGAGAGGAAAACCCACCTCTTACGAGGTTCACTCAGAAAGCGTGTGTTGCTCAGAAATAAAATAGCTTTTGTGTTACTCAGAAGACAAGGCAGAGAGTTATTACATAAAGAACAAAAGAAGAAACCAAAGAGGGTTGCCTTTCTATTAATGTCAGTGCTGGCACAGACATGACCTGCAAATAACAGTTTTGTTGGTTTTTTTTTAAACTAGACTATAAAAAACTGTATTGGAAATTTCTGAACATATTTAAAGGTCCATCTAAGCATTTCCCATACTTGTCCATTGCTAAACCACTTTGGCTAAGACAGACACAACCTTTTAAAAATAAAGACATTCTTTGATAATTTTCATTTAAAACTTCCCCACCTCCAAGATATTACCTTCATAAACCACCCATTTATTTTTATGCAATCTGCATAAAGACAGCGGTAGGATGTAATGCTGAAGCTCAATTTTCAACATAGAAAAGTCCAAAGCTGTAATAAATTCCACCAGTCACAGTTAAACCCCCTTTTGCGGGAGCAATCATACTGAGACAAATCAAAACGTTCCACGGCCTCTCTAAATTGCTTTTGAACAATGTCCTCGAGCACCTCTAATTCTTTATTATTTATATCAAACCCCGTTTCCCTTGAGACTGCCCCAGGAGTGTACCATCAGTCTGTAAACCTGTCAAGTCCCCTGGAGCCCCTTGGCAACCGCTTTTGTCGATCTAACACCTCCTTGGAAACTCTTTTTGTGTAAAACCAAAATGCCCCTTTCGCTCGGTGGAAATCGATGTCCTTGGAGCGGCCGAATGCAAATGGGGGAAAACAATCTTCTTCACGGTCCTGCCAGCGCCGCTGGGGAGCAAAACCATCAATCTGCTTTTCCAGACACCCATGAAGATGAAACTCTGCCTTCTACCACGCGTGTCCACGCGCTGTCAGGCAGAGCTGTCTCCTCTGGAAGGCAGCTGGAAAAGGGAGTTCTGAGTGATGATCCACAAAGAGTCCCATTTGCTAGGATTCGAAATCCAGGAAAATCCCTTCTCTGCTCCTTGAGGGACCGAGATTCACAGGGCCACATTCACAAGGGAAAACTGCTGTTGGTCTGTCCAAGTCACTGACCTTTCCAAGGTACACGCTTGTCCCACTTTCCTGCTGTTTGCTTCAGAAATATTTATTCTTATTATTTTCTCCACAACACATGCTGGTCTTTGGAACTTTACTGTATTCAATCCAGGAACCACCTCATACACCAGAGTTTGGTGGGTTTGGGGAGGGGGCAGCAACTGCGTTTCTTCTCACACCTGCATTCCTAAAACTCAGCCAGCTACAGGGTGTTAATCCTTATTTTATAATCATTCCCTCTGCTTCAGTGCACTGACCAAGGTGGGTTTGCAGGATGCTGTACACGGGACCTTAGAGATCAGCAGCAGTTTTCAGGTTCAGTGGAGTTCAGCCAAGAGGAGTCACCTCAGAGATCACACATTTGGTGACCTCCACGGTTTCCACAGAATGGCAGCACCAGATTCCCTGTCTTCCACAAACTCTGCTTTATCAGAAAGATGCCAGTTGGAAAGATGCCCTACTCTAAACACAGTGCCTGCCTTTCTCCAATTTATCCATTTGCACATTGAACATTCCCTGGTGCAATGCAATCGGCTTACAGACATCAACGCCATAAAACACCGTGGCCATTCCTACCTGTGCCCATACAGAAAAGCTGAGCATTCTTTGACATGGTGATATAGCAGGCCAGTACCAGATAGTCCAAGGACAAACGAGTGACAACCTGCACCTGTGCCAGTGCTACGTGCTCGTTCAGAACAATGTTCCCACCTCGTTATGGTGACAAACCATTTCCAGCTGGGTGCACAGCACAGGCCAAGAAAAAAAAGCTACAACTGACATTCACTCCCAGTCTGTTCTCTTTTATCCCAACTGAAACACTTTCGAATCCAAGCAATCATTTAAACGCTGTCAAGTGGCAGCAGGAGCACAACTGACAGCAGGAAAAGGTGAGAACTGTGGAGTGTATACACACACACATGTATATACACAAATACAGGAGGTGATGTGTATATATTTATGTGTATACACACACTTGCAAACCTGACAGGCTGACCCCTGCACACCTGGAAGAAGGTTCCAGTATTCCTGGACACAAAGGCTGCACAGGGAAGGACCACAGGGCGTGTGGCAACTGGAGGATGATGGATAGCACTGGAGTAAGGTTCCACTCAGGCAGGACTCTTCCTAAGGCCAAAGCATTGTCTAATGTCCAAGTTCACTAATTAGTTCACTCAGTAAATTCAGAAAATTTTGTTTCTAAAAGGACTAAGGATTTCACCCATAAATTATTACAGAAACCCAGGAAACATTAGAGTGTTACCAAAAAAAAAAGAGAAAAATTCATGCCTTTAATTGAAGATAATAAAGTGCAGTGCTGCTAGTCCCTTACTAGGCTTAAGTGCTCCAGAATGTATCTGTACATCACAAAACAGTTGTCTTGGTTATAAACCAGGATATCTCAGTTTGTCTCATCTGTGCAAAAAACCCCAGAGCTCCAGAGAAGCTGATCCTAGACCATCAGTTTTTTGAATTGGCAATAAAACTGGGTACTCTGCTGGGACATGGTTGGATCTAAACCCAGAAACAGCAGTCAAGAATAAATCCAAGGACTATCTGAGCACCACATTTGAGATGACCCACACTGATGAACAAAGTCACACAGACCTGTAATGCCCAGAGGGCATTTCTAAATGTGTCCTCTCAGACACATTTCTGACAAAGAACACCTCAGATACATTTTAAGTTACCGATCTCTTCCTCAAGAAAAGCATCTTAGCAGAGCTGAAAATCTTACTATCTCGAAGTTCTGCTGCTTTTAAGGCAGATTCAGACAACACCAAGACATTCAAACTGCACGAGTGAGGCAAGAAACAATACACATAATTTCCAAAAGCCTTGTGAAGTCAATAATTACCCAGTATCTCCTCTAACAGGTGACCATTGCCAGCAATCCTGCTGAGGGCAAGCAAGAGTTTCTGGCATCACCTTTCCCAGGGGGAGAGCATTACGAGGACAGTTTAATTGGCATTGTTACCTCATCTGCACAGGCATCCTGAGCAGCAGTGGCCCCAGCCGCCTTCCACCACACAGAACACTGACAGAGCTTTGCTGGTTTATGCTGGTGAGGGTCTGGGATAGATGGGCAACACCTAGGGTTTCTTTGTTATTCTGAGAGCCAGAAACCTAGCCTGCAAAACCAGTCCTGCTTCATTTGTTTTTGTGAGATAACCCCAACCTCGCCAAAAAAACTGAACCAAACGTGGTGCTGCTCACACAGAATTGCTCCAAAGGGAACAGTGCATGTTTTACCTTCCTCCGGCTTGGTGAAATGGCCAACGCTGCCCTCGCCCTCCCGGCTGTGTGATATTTCTTAATCACAGCATTTTGCACAGCTGTGCCACTGGTTGGAGTCGTCTTTGAGAAGCTGGAACAGACAGGAACTTTTCAGCAGCGCCCCAAAAAGAGCAACGGGACGCTGTGCCACTGTGCAGGTGACAAGCCACCAGAAGAAACATCACCCAAGGGAAAGTTCAGTTTCCTAAGGCTTTCTATTGCCACTTCTAACTCGGGGCGGTCACCCGTGGTGCCTCAGTTGCAATCCTTCATTGACTCTGATTGAACACAACAGGGAGCACACCGCCAGCCCGACAAGGAAAGGCTGTGAACCCAACAACGCTCCCAGGGAGTCCTGCCCCTTCTTCTCCCCTCGCACACAAACGCCAGCTTTTTTCAAATGGCTAAAATCTCTCCAGATTAGGTCCAGCTGATAAGCTCCTCTCCCGGGCCGGGTGGAGCGCACAGCCCAAAGCACATTCCAAGGAATCCAAGAAATCTTGCAATCAATATGCAGCACGGATCTCTGCACTACAGCACTCCCATTATCTTGTGCGGCACATGCACTGTTCCCATGGCAACCAGCATCCTTCAGCCAGCTCCGTTATTACAGCTGTTTGAGGCTCGCACAATCTCTGGTGCCCAAGCCATGGCTCAGAGCTACTTTGTGCTAATAAGCCTCAAGAAGAAATACAAGGAGGAAAGGAGAAAATACAGCAAAGTCTGTTTTGATGAGCTATAAGCAACATGGAAGGCGAGAAGTGGCATGGGAAGTACAATTCAATGAGCTCAGGGGAAGCGACTCTTACATAACCGCCTTCATTAAGTGAGACAAACATAGTGCAAATTCACTACAGCCTTTTAATCTCAGAAAAATTAGCAGTCTGGGCAGTGAGTTTGTTGGTGAAGAACAGCTTTGTGACAGGTATGAGGAAACAAAATCTTCCTCTACATCTATTGTAATATTAATGTCTCTATAATTGGTACCACAGAGGTCTTTATTTTTAAAAAAGACTGAGTTCGTAACTATCAGCAGCAGAGTTCAAGAAAATAATTTGACTTTGACCTTTTTATGAAGTCCGATGTCGTAGTTTTAAAGGGCTATTATCAAAATCTATAATCTTTATAGTACAATCTACGTTTGGTTCATATAAATTGTCCCCAGGTACCTTAAGCAAGCTGCCTCAATCAATAACACCACTTTTTTCTTTCTTTTTTTTCTTTCTTTTTTTTTTTTTGGCATTTAAGCATTTCCACATCAAAGCATTACAGCAACCTCATTATGCTTTGCACAGCTTAATACAAAGTTTCTCTTAGTCACCAACGAGGGAATTGCAGGCAGAAAATAAATAACCTAATTTATTAAAATGACCCTTGACAAATCATCCCTAAGTCGCTAGCTAGGGGTTTTATCCCTGGGAAATACACATGGGTCAGTAGGAACAGAAATGCTTTGAAGTTGGAGGGTTGGAATGCTCTTAAAAAGATATGTTCAAATAAATAAAGAAGGCACTACACTAGGAAACGTCCTCACAATTGACAAAGGAGACTGAGAGGCTGCTGGGTCCAGCTGATGTTTGGCTGAATTGTGCTCAGCACCTGTGGGGGAAAGAACAGTAATTCTTTGAGTGGCTTGGACACCACCCATCAGCTGTGTTGGCCACGTCCAGAGTCAGGTCAGCTGGAGCCCTCGCTGCTGAAGGTAAGCAAGGTCGAGAGCAAGGTCAGTGATTAGAACAGACCCACCAGGGAGATGAATGGAGCCAGCTGTGCCCCTCTCACAGCCCCCCGGGCACGGGCAGAGCAGCCAGGCAGCAGCAGAGCCCAGTTCCCCGTGGCTTCTCCCGGCAGTGCAAGAGCAGGTCTCAGCGAGCTCCCTGAAGTGCCTTCCAGCCCCAAAGCACACCCTGCATCCCAAACCAGAGCCCAGGAAGGCCCCTGGCAGGCCCTGCTCTTTCGGGCTGCAGAGCTGACGTTACACTTGAAGGATGATTTTTCAAGCAGAAGAAATAAAGATTTTAATACTAGGCTCTACAGAAAATCAGATTAAAGCCCCACCCAGACCTTCCACTGTGGGTACAGGAACGTGTCAAGCATGGAGGATGAAACGTGATTTGTTTGCAGCCACTGCCATGTGGAGCAGTTCACAACCCGGACACCTCCTGACCTGCTGTGTCCTCACACCGCAGTCCCTGTGCCCAGCAGGTGTGACCTTCTGCTTCACCCACTCCAGGCCCAACAGCAGCCCCCAGGCTGATGCTGCCTGTCCAAACAGGGGACCTCAAGACAGTGAAGAAAGGTGTGATTGGTACCCCAGGATGTAACTTCCATAAGATTTAAATGTCTGTGCACTGGAGGCTGCTGTTCTGCTCTGGGACAGATTTTGAATTCTGCTCGTGTGTGACAGCCAGTGAAATCAATGGCATTAAATTCAAGTAATTTGTACCACTTAAGCCCACAAAGAAGCTTAACATATTTAATCACATAGGTTCCTGCTATTAAATAGTTTGCAGGAGGAAAAGGCATGGAATTTTCCATCTACGCCTTCCCTTTGGAACCTGCGTAACAAGTGTGCACAGCTCTGGTTTTCATGCTCGTGAGATCGAAAAAACTCTGCTTCCACAGAGAGGAAATGCAGAGATGGCCCAGGAGTGCTTCGACTGCTCTTCCTTTTCATGTGCTTCGACTCAGGGACGGCTGTTTCCTTCCAGTTCAAGTGCAGGTTCTGCGTCAGCCTCCTGTACGTGACCAGCAAGGGATGCTCAGATGGGACTGCGAGGTGAAGCAAAGCAGCTGAGGAAGATGACATTGTGTTACCCTGAAGCCCATCTGCTAAGCTAAAGAGGAGCTATCACCCATGAGCAGTAAGATCCTTGAGGAATGGTATTTTTCTTCAGAAGTGTTAAAGCCCTGTTCAAATAATCCCAGTTAATTTTAATTTCGGAAGGTTAGATAGTCCTCAGAATTTTCTCTAATTGCATATTCCTCAGAATAGACTCCTCTGGTTGCTCTGTAATCAAATCATAATTAAAGCATCTGTGTCATTTTATCTATCCCTTCCTGCTATTTGTAGCATTTGCAGAAGGCAACAAAGATGCAGCATGCAAAAATTTCAGCACCAAGGCTCATCACCAGGGCAATAATAGGGGTTTGTGCTGGTGTGACTGTCTGAGTGTCTCCTTAGGCTTTCATTAGCCTTTAAAAACAATCGAGGAAGAGAAGAATACTAAACAGTGCCCCCCTTGTTGTAGCCACAACTGGAGGCCATGTTTCATCCCTGTGATACTTGTTTTTAAAACAGCTGCCTCATTTCTTCTCAGCTTCTCTGAGCAGACAGTCGTGTAGGGAAACAGCTGTAGCCTGAAATTCAGAGAGATGTCAGATTGCAACGTCACCTTGGGAGAGGAGAGTGTTTTCTCTTTGAGCCTTGGGTGAGTTGTGAGGCCAAGAACCCACTACATTTCAGCCAGGAAAAAAAAACCCAAACCCAAATAAAAGCAACAAACAAAGTGATTCATTGAGATGTATGACAGAACCCCCAAAGGAACAACCCTGGGGCTCAGATTGGACTGGTGGTGCTGCGTGCCCTTCACCTTCCAGAGCGTATTAGAAGTCACATTTCAGAAGGAAACTGTTGGCACCAACTCTGCAAACTTTTCCCCTCCATCACCCACTGCTGTGAAGGGATGGAAACGCTGAACAAACTTCTCTGGGAAAGGAGTTTGCATCTTGAGCTCAGTTTGATCTGTTTTACTTCAGAAAGCAGGGGAGGGTGGGAAATCTCAATTCCTTCCACAAGCAGAGTTCAAGACCAGGCTGGGAGAATGTCCTTACAAGTTTTCAGTTTGTGTGGAAAGGGCTGCGTTGGTTGGTAACTGAAAGCATCTATTTTTCCAAAGAAAACTTTGTGATGTATGTGTTCCCCACTGACACGATGTTTTCTTCCTTTGTTCCATACTAGATTTAGTCGTGATACACAATTTTACAGTTGGTGTAAAGAGCATTGATTTTTCACTGTATGTTTTCCATTACACATTAAAATAATTGCTACTTTTCACAAAAAAGACTCACTTTTTGAATAAAGATTACTCTAAGACAGAACTTCAGACTAAAATAAGCACTAAGTTTGCTCTCAACATATCACATGTTTAAAAATAGAAAGATCAAAGCTGGAATAAAGTCAAAGTTCTCCAGCTTAACAAATCAGCGTATTAATGGTTTTTAAATAACTTCTGTTCTTGGACAATAAATTCTTTCAGAAATTATTGTGGTTTTGGAATAGTTGATGTATCCTGTGACTCTGTGACTATGTTTATGTCTTAAATAGAAGGCTTTTCATATCAACTAGATAATGTTAGCTACCACATCTGGATTAACTTTATTTCTTTTAGGGTTTTTGTTGCTGGTTCCTTTTGTAGTTTGTTTTTATCCTGTGTTAGCGCTTCTATTTCCCTAAGCAGGCAACAGTGGCACGTCAGGATTGCTACAGATAAGTCAACCACCGGACTTGTAAGACACCAAAGCGATTACTCAAAGCCTTGCATCAATCACAGCTGAAGGCAGAGGATTTGTACCTGCTCCACCTCGTGGGTTCCCTGCACCCACAGGGCCCTTTTGTACCATTAACTGAACACAAAGCTGAACTGCTGGGGAAAGAGTGGCATTTCCTGCACGTTGAACTATGGGCCTGTTAATGCAATGGCTTGGGTCCTTCTCCTTGGGGAGAAGGCAGGGCGTGACCTCCCCAGCTGATGCTGTTCCAGCTACACCAGTGTGGGCAGCCTTTAGTCCTTGGCTTACAGATCACAGCAGCTCTGCTGAGGATGTGGCAGCACCTTCCGTGTTCGCAAGCTACACATTGGCCACATCTTGAGCAAGTAAAATGGTTGGAAAATGCATTTGTGCAAAAATTAAAAAAAAACAAACAACAAACTGCCAACAACAAAATCAACAAAAAAACAAAACGAAAACCAACCAAACAAAAAACAAACCCAGAGGGTTTCTTGGAGAGAAAGGATTTGTTGTTCATGTTACACCATGAGACTTTTCTTCTTCAAGTAAGAGAAAGGAGGACAGAATATACATATAAAAATATACTTTCATTATTTTACTTCCTAGTGTATAAGAGACAAATGCCGTCTGTGTTCTGCCAGGTGTTTCTCCATCAGTACAGCAGATCCGGCTGTAGATGAATTTATTTATCACACTACCTTTTACTCTGACTGAACAAAACACATTTCGAATATCCAGCTGCCATTGTTGCCTTTAGAAAAGGCTCCCAAAAGTGTCCTGCAAAAGTTTCAGATTTTACAGGTATTATTTTCCCCTTAAAAATCTACATTAAAAAAGAACACAAAAAGAAAACCAAACAAAAACCCCAAAGTAAATCTAATAATCCACTTGGTAGCCCATTCTATTCTCACACAGAGCTTAGGGCAGAGGCAGAAGTTGGGGCCGAAAGGCTGGCTGTCCTCACACTGCCAGTCACAGGACGTGCTCCTGGAAGCAGGGGAACAAAACCTCTTGGTCTCTGGAAGTCCTGAAGCATTTCCTCTGTGGTTTACTTCAGCCAGACAGCAGATCATTCACCCACGATCTGAGCACAGCTTAGTCTTGCAGTAGGTAACAAAGATCTAGAGATGGCTTTTCCTATAGCTATTTGTACAGCCAGAGACTTGGTCGCCTCGTCCATGGTTGTCCTGAGCCTCTGCAAGGACTGACCTTGGGTGCTAAGTGAGCTCTGTCACAGCTCTGAGCGTTCCCACCTCTCTCAATTTGGCCAAGTCTCCGCTGTGGTCGCCTGTTCAAAGAGGTCAGAGCTGCGGCATCAACCTTCCTGCAGGAGCATTCGGAAAGGCTTTGAGGTGCACTGCTCTCTGCGCTTTACGTAACCAAATGTGTCACCACATTCAAAGCGCAACCATGCAAATGTCACAGATGACCATCTAACATGCAGTGGAAAGGCACAGATATATCCTCAAGTCCAAATTCATTTCTCGTCTCCAGTGTTCAAGGCAAGCCCGAGTTAGAAGAAATCATGGTAAGTAGAAAAATCCTAAGATAACTTGAAAAGAAATTGTCACCAAGGATTCTCTTCAGAGCTAATATTTTTTTTCCAAATCACTTGTTCGTAGTTGAGTCATCCCAGAGAGAATCTAAAGCTTGTGGAAATTTGTCACTGCGTATTGGATGGTGAGTGCAGAATTCTTACCGATTACTGAGAAATCTCCTTTTTTTGCATCTGGAGCTCGGATTGCGCTTGCACGGTGAATAGATTCAAAGACACAAAAACACCTTCTCCCACCACCTTCCTACTTGTTCCCACTCCTCCTGTTCAATTACTACTCTGTTATACTTAATGGTGCCATCAGCGCTGCAGCGCTTGAGCAATAGGAGAAGCACCACCTCAGCAGTCGGTTTCTTCACTAAACACATTAACCACCGACTCCTCCGTGCTAACAAATCGGTGTTTACTTTTTAGCAACCCACGATACTCAGGAATCAAGTGAGATTGGTTTATGCAGCCTCTGAATGTTATGAGACAGACTCAGCTTTTAACTTTACCAAACAAAACTGCATGTTCAACAAAGCACACGTGAAAATTGTTTCATTTCTCCCTTTTCCATGTGTACATGAAACAGCAAGAGTTACACCCCTAAAATACACACAGCCCTGTCTAGAATATTTCAAACTCACTGGGTATGAAGAAATTCACGATAGCAGAAATATTTATCAGGAAAGCCAGTGCCTAAAATTCAAGCAGACGACCGCTCATATGGACACACACAATAAAAGTAAACTGTAAAAGCCATCAATCCGCGCTGATCATCACCAAATGACAACATTTGTACCTTTAACCTCAGAAGAAACCAAACCCATCAATTCTAAATATTTAAAACTCTCTTACATGGACTTCCCTACAATATCAGTGCTGCTATTAAGATGCTTCAAGCTTATCAACGGTTAAATGACGTTACCTAATTAGAAAAATAAAATAAATGCTGAGCTGCCTTCAGTACCATTCAATAGCATTCTTAACATGGCATCAGTGTGGCAATTCCTGACTGATTTCATCCATTTACCATTAGAGATGGAATTCATTTTGGCAACTGAAACAGCTTATGTCTCCTCTGTGCCCCCTGCCCTGTCTGAAGTAGACACACACACATTAAGTGCTGAAGTGTCTTTGAAATTCAACTCACTTTCGCACCTGCACACGAATTTAGTAAGTCCAAGCTTTAAATCCCTGCTCTCCATTTCCAGAACTCCACATTTAAAACATAAGCTGCCAAGTTCCTCAGATTTTGAAAAGACCAGGAGCAGCCACTGTCCCTTTAATGTTCCACCTCGTCTCCAAAAGGAATGTCTTTTTACTCGAGCTCAGTGTGATTCACTGGAATTTGCCAGGCAGGTCAGGAAATCCCCTGAAGCAGAGGAAGAATATTAAAGAGATGGGACATGTATATCAAATCTCATTACTGTTCTCTTGTGAGAATCAATCAAGTGAAAGGATGTGATGATGTCATTATGACATCATTGACTTTGGGATTAGAAATTCATAGCTACTTAGCAACCAAAGCTGTCCAGAAGTAAGAGATCCATGGAAGATGTTATCATCTGACCCACTTACTGCAAGATAAATATTTGTCAATTCTTGCTCAAGACTTTATAGGAGATGAAATAACTTGAACATCAGTATTTCAAGCACAGAATATTAGAAATAAACCCTCTCCGAACCTTCGCCATTAATATCCAAGTGCATTTTTTACCCTATAACAGCTAATATGGTGGTTTCATCACAGTCATCTTCTTTCTCACTTTCCCGTAGATCTAAACCCTAAAAACGCACAAAGAAAAACCTTGTGCTAAACAGACTTTGTTATTTTAAGAACTACAAGCTCTGTCAGAAACTCAAATCTCGTATAGTCAAGGGAGACTAATATAATTGGCATAAAAATGCAAGCTTAGAAAGCGTGCTTATTTCATTAAAGTAAGCTGGAAATATCCAGTTGATGAGCTCCGGTATCTGTCAGAAATTCCAGCCAAAATAAAAAAGAAAGAGCTTTGTGCATGAAAAAAGAATTGGTCACGCTACTTCTGTGGCTATTTCTGGGACCTGAAAGGGTTTGATGCCCGGAATCTATGCCTGACCTGATTTTCTTTAAAGTTCACTCGCCTCTGTTGAAAATAGAGTTTAAACGAATCCTAAAGCAACCGAGCAAAGCCCGCAGATGAACGGAAATTCTAACTAAAGCTTTAAATCCATTACCAACAAGCCAGAAAACAGAGCGCCAGGCTGACACTTGGTGTTCCCACATCCGCGCCGCGCTGGGGACGAGCCCGAGCATCGGCACGCGTTTAATAGCAAACGAAAGAAAATAAACCACTCCACCTTCTGGGAATAACTTTTATTATTAAGGTGAGGCCGGTCCAGGTTTGGATGGAGCGGGGAGCCGCTCGCTCCCGGGAGCGCCCGCACAGCCCGCACAGCCCGCACAGCCCGCACAGCCCGCACAGCCCGCACAGCCCGCTCGGCCGCCCCGACAGGGAGCGGGGCAGTCTCCGCAGAGCCTCGCGGTGCTGCCCGTGTCCCTGAGAGCCGTGTCACCGCTCCCGCACCGCCACCAGCGCTCCCGCAACAGGCGGCCGCTTCCCGGCCCGTCCCCGGGGGGGATTCAGCCCCGGCCGCCCCCGGCCCCTCGGCTCTCGGCTCCGCTCCCCGCGGGGCTCCGCCGCCCTCTGAGAGGAGATGCTGCCTCAGCCTCCATCCCCCGGGGCGGCTGCGTCCCCGGCCAGCATCCCCGTAGCATCCCGGCGGCATCCCGGCATCCCGACGGGAAGGGCGCGGGGCAGCGCCGTGTCCCCCCGCGGGGCACGGGGAAGGGCACAAAGTCCGCGTTCCGGGGCGCACTGCCTACCTGCCGCCTCGGCGGAGGAGGAAGAGGAGCTGCAGGTGCCGCTGTCGCCGCCGCCCGTCCCGAGCCACCGGCGCTGCCCTCCCCGAGCGATATTAATGTTCATTTAAAGCTCGGCG
>VWZF01003546.1:660794-672766 GCA_013396755.1 Sclerurus mexicanus | reverse complement strand
GGGCAGGCAGATCCCTCTCACGGCCAGCAGATCGCCCCCGGGGCCGGTAGATGCCCCTTAGGGGTGGCAGATCCCCCCCGGAGTTGACAGATGCCCCTCGGGGCAGGCAGATGCCCTCGGGGATGGCAGATTCCCCCTGAGGCTGGCACATCCCCCTCACGGCCCGCANGATAGATCCCCCTCGGGGATGGCAGATTCCCCTCATGGCCAACAGATCCCCCTCAGGGATGGCAGATTCCCCTCATGGCCAACAGATCCCCCTCGGCGATGGCAGATTCCCCTCAGGGCCGGAGCAGGCTGACCCCCCGTGTCTCAGCGTGAAAAGGCACCTCAGACCCGAGTCACCCCTTCTCCCCGCTCCGCTCACCGGGCAAACTCGAGGGTCGTGCCAGGCAGATCCCATCCAGGGGTTGGTTCCCCTCAGCTGGTTCCCCCTCAGCCCGACTTTGATTAAAGTTGGCCAAAGTAACTGAGAGCAGCAAGTCTGGGGAGCTGCTGGAGCCTGACAGCTCTCTGACCGAGCCTGGGTCCTGTGTGTTACCACATGGAAAGTAGTTTCAAGCAGGGATGCTTAGAACTGTGTCTTGAAAGTGCCAAAGAGCAGACACGGTCCTAAGCTACCCCAGAAATGTCTGAAGTGTAGGGAAAGAAGTGGTCAGAACCTCCCCGTTGCCCAGTCTGGTGTCCCCTCTGTGTAAGATCTGCAGCCCTGGCCATCCCTCTCCTGCCAGTTTGCTCCTGGCCGTGCCAAGAGCGGGTGGGCTCGCTGCAGTGGGACCTGTCAGAGCAGCAGTGCCCCGTCCCAGGGATGGCAGAGCACCTGCTCTCCCGTGTCACTCCCTGCTCACCAGGGACAGCCACAGCCCAGATACCCAGTGAAGGTTAACAGCTCGAAGAGGAAACATTGGCTCCTTTGACTTCCCAGGTGACTCCTTGAAATGAGTGACTGGCCAGAGAACTGAACCCAGAGAACACCTTCTAGAGGAAGTCTCAAGGTAAGCTGGCTTCTCTGGCAGCAGGAATAAAGCACCCGTCAAGGCAGTGGAAGAATCTCGTCCTGCAGGGCTCACTGCATTAAAACACAGCCCGTGTAGTTGACAAGATCAACTATCATTCACAACCTCTACTGAGATCTTTGCCTTAGGGTCCACCAAACCAGCAACGTGCATTGCACTGTCACGATTTGTTGAGTCAGGAAGGCCTGGCCTCCTTGGTTTCCTCCCAAGCAGGTCTGGAGAGGTTTTTGGTTATCAATTACCCCATGAATAGGTCACAAACCCACCCCAAATATGTCTATGATGTGTGGACTAATGTTTACTACATGATAACTGTACAGCAATAGAAACATAAACATTGATGTTTATTACCAGGACATACAGATCGAAAGGATACGCCTCATAAAATGGACTGATTACTATTTTGAAGCCCAGCTAATTGTGCAGAGGTTGCCAGATTGCTCCAAATCTTCAATGACTTGCTTTTAAGTTTTAATGGAGAAAATATTTTAGCAGAGTTTAACACTGTTGCCCATTAATTACAAGGAGCATTTACGCTGAGAGTAATAATGGGATTGTCCTGTAATCTACCATAATAATCAGGAATTTTCTTTGCCCATGTGGCTTGAAAAGGTGACAGCTAATGCTATTCTAGCTGATTTATACAGTGGCAATGAATAACTACTGCTCTGGCATCTCTCTCGTTACTTTGGGGTTACAGATTTTGCTATCGATTAGCACTTGATTACCCTTGTATCCATCATAGTCCCACTGTTCTTGAGTTGTGGCTAAGAATTGGTTCTGATTGACTTGGCTTTTTTAAAATATAGGATATATTCAGTTGTTTGGAGTAACACTGATCGACTATTCGGTCCGCTCGAGGCAGGATGTTAAACAGGAGGGTCACCTTTCTGTGCCCTGAGCACTGGTGACAAAGCACTGGGGTCGGCTGGCTTTTGCCTGAGTGACAATTTGTTGCAGAGGTCAAAACTGCCACCTGAGAAGTCACCACCTGAACTAGGCACCGACAGCCACAGGGAGAGGATTTTGTGCCACTCCTCCCGTTTTTGTTGCAGTACTTTAGCCTAGATGTTCCTTCATACTGCAAAGCTCCGATTCTGCAGAATAAGTTGACATTAAGGGAATACATTCTGTGAGGGAATTAATGTCATTAATAGCCAACAATGTACAGAATAAAACACTAGCACAGTCATTCCCAAACTGTTGCTCATGAGCTGCTGGTCAGTGCGTGTGATCTGCGCACCAGCAGTGCACCTGTATTACAACAGTAGATTTCAAGACCCCTGATTTGCTCTAATTATGATCCATGAGAGATCTGGAAAGTTAAAATCACTCTGGTGTTCTGATATTAGAGAGCAAGTCTTATGAGAAGCAGCTGAAGGAGCTGGGGTTGTTTAAGCTGGAGGAAAGGAGGCTCTGGGGAGGTTTTATCACTCTCTACAACAACCTGAATGTAGTGAGGTGGGTATCAGTCTCTTTTGCCAAGTAACAAGAGGGAGAACAAGAGGAAACAGCCTCAAGTTGTGCCAGGGGATGTCTAGAAAGGAAAGAAATGGAGGCAATATCATAATCTCTAAATATTTAAGCTTTACCTGCTAGGAGAGCTGTGACATGGCCCAGTGGAATGATTTGTTTAAAATTGGATGTCGTGTTTGAGTTCATTGACTTGAAAAAGTTCTGCTGCTGCTCCATCAAAACTCAGAGCTTTGGGGTGCAGCAGCTATATGAGCTTGGAAGGAACAGAGACATGTCCAGACTAACTTTAAGCTAAAAGCCACGAGACTAAAGCGTAGATTTCAGCACAGGCTGCACAGGCTCGTGATGCTCTTGACGCTTACCTTGTTCTTGGTACCTCCAGGTGAAGAGTCCTGCCTGTCCATCGAGCATCTAGAGTATCTGATTTGTAATCAGCTTAGCCGTATGCTGCACAGCTCCTTAAAAACCTCCAAGGAAAAGGAGCTCCTGCTTAAAGAAGCTCCTCTGAGAGAGGAAAACTACGGTTTCCCCCGAGTTTCCCCCAGATTATTTATAAATGTGCTAGGCTTTGCCTGCTGTCTTGGCAAGCTGGTGACTCAGAAGCTCGTATCTCGGGGAATCTGTTGGGTGTGTGGTGCCTGGATGCACAGGGCTGGCTCTCCGGGGTGTAACTGGGTGCTGACTCCCCTCAAGGGCATCACTGGGTGGGCACGGGCTTGACTGCCCGTGCTAATCTCTGGGAGAAGAAAGGGTGTCAATCCAGAGCACCCCATTGTCAAGTCAGTTCTATGAAGAGCCCTAAGATTCCGAGTGGGACAAGGTTGCTAATGGGATTGAAGTGTCCCTTGCAGGAATTCAGTGTAACCTGGCTAACCTGGAGAGTCTAGAGGGGTACACTGGGCATCAAATGGCACTGAGGCCTTGCCTCGGCAATCTCAGGGCAATATTAGGAGTTTGAAACCCTACACATACTAGTTTGGTCGAGGAAACTGGAAAAGGAATGTCAGCTGGAAGCTGTTCTCTGCAGGCCTGGAGGAAGGTGACAGTTGCACTGATAATTACAAAGCAACTCAGCACTTGTTTTGGCAGGTTTGAGACCTATTGCTGTCTCTGTGTTTGCACCAGTTTTAATGGTGCTAAATCTTGCAAGCTACAGGGCTGTATTTGTAATGCTGTTCAAGATGACATGATAAACAGACTGTTGCTCTGATCATTCTATTTGCCAACTGCTTAAGCAATTCCAGAGTGTCGCAGGGAAGTGATCATGACACCAAGCCTGCCAGAGCTCAAGGCGTGTTTGGATTATACTCTTAGGTACAGGGATGGCCCTGTGCAGGGCTGCGGGTTGGACTTGATGATCCTTGTGGGTCCTTTCCAACTCAGCAGATTCTGTGATTCTCTGATTTCCAAAAGGTAGTCGGTTTTCCTGCCAGAAGAAAAACACATCCCCATGGTTACTAGTGTCGGTTGTTCTGGGGTTTTTGCTTTTTGCTCTTTCGATATTGCTGCTTTTGATGGTTGGATATCAGATAGGAGTTTACTCAGAGCAGATGAAGACCATGTGCTGAGTAACGGGCTGTGTTCAAGCCCCATACCCTGCAGCAGCAGGTAGCCTTTGCTGCTAATACTTTACTAAACTGTCAAGGCTTGTGGTCTGGCTGTAAGACACCAGATCTCAATTTAATCTGTGCTTCTTACACCTGATCTTCTTCAAGCATGAAGTGGAGAAGCTGCGAAAAGAAAAGGTCTTGTTGCCATTTTTGAATAAGTTGCTGTCCAAGCTGCAAATGCATTTCTGACCTGCCAGGTCAACACAGGGCAATTAACAGCCATTGTCCTTTTGCAGGATCCTTGAGCAGGAATGGCAATGCTGAGACTGATCAGCATCACCTCATGTTAAGGTGACACCAAGGGATACAGCAAAAGGAGTTCCCAAGGAAAGGACCGAACTGCTTTTTAGAACTGGTTGCCCAAACTCCCCCAGGCAGTGCTGTGGACATTGCTTTCTTGAAGCATCTCCACCATCAGCAACCTCTGTGTTGTGAGTGTTGGCTTTGGGACGACCAAAGGCAGCTTCTGCAAGCTTAGGCAGTTTGGAGCCTGATCCAAAGTACCCTGAACTCAGTAGGGAAAAGTTTCTTGTTGACTTTGACACTGGGATTTGGAGCAGGTCCCTGATAATAATTGCACTGGAGCCTAGCCGTGGTGATTGCTATTAGAGAGATGATTTGGCCTTGACAGATGATGCTAAATAACCCAATGATTATTATAGCACTTATTTTTGCATTTCTATGGCATTAAAAGGCATTCATAACATTTCAAGAAATAAAGTTGGCTCGAATTGTGTTTTAAAAAATAGCTTACATCTGTCTTGGCTCTCAAGAGCAATTATTGGACTTTGATAACATCTGGAAGGGGAAGAAAACCATTGCATGCAAGGAGAGGCACTAAGTATAGCAAGGACAAAAGATTTGAACCTCTCATCACAGCATTCAACCGAGAGAGAAAAGAGACTATAGAGGCCTTGTATGGCCGAGGAAGTAGCAAAAGCCAGATTCATCAGGGACAATAGCTGTGGAGATGGTGGCAGTGCCAGCGCTTCCTGTCATCCAAAAAAGTTTTCAACGTTTCCTCCCTCCACACACTCTGCTTCAAACCAGCAGGGGTCCTAGCTCCTGACATTAAGGCTGAGTTTACAGTTCATTGATGTTAGCTGAAGAGATTATTTTTAAAATGCAATTAATATGCTTTTCATACTGCAAACCATGCCAAATTAATCTGGGACAAGCCACGATTTTCTTTTTTCCTTCCGCCCAGAAGTGTGTTGGGTGCTCTCTGGAATCAAGAGGACCTCGCTGTCTAGGAAGGCATCTGCTCACCCAGAAATAGGTGTCAGAAAACTGTGCTGCATGGCCACATTCACATGGCCCTGGTGCCACACAAATCCTGGGGAGGGAAGCTGCTTCCTCAACTGTATGGGTGAGGCACAGCTCACATTGTCCTGCTGTTCCCACTGCAGTGTGGATCCTCTGCTTCACCTTCCTTTATTTTGCTGACCTGTGGATCGGTTGTCTTTAGTTAAGGAATTTGGAACTGGATGTATTTGGTTGTTAAAAATATTTCTGTTTCTCTTTTCCTGACCCCAGCAGCTGCACACACAAACGCACTCATACGTGCGTGTCTGATGGAAAAACAAATGTGAGAACGTAGTAGTTTAAAAATAAAAATGTTGTCAGGCTTGGTTTATTTTTATTTTTTACTGGATGTCAGACGTTTGTGAACTCCTCTCCAGGTGCCTGGGCATTTGGAGGCATGATATAAATAAGCTGGCAGGTAAGAAATGTTTTAAACCAAGCAACTGGCTCGAACAGCAGCCTGCAAGAACAGCACCAGTAAAAAAAACCAAGGAAGAAATGCTGATCCGAGGGCTGGAAGCAAAAGCACAGGAGTGTTTAAATACTTAGCATCACTGTATTAAGAAAATACATGTGGAGGAGGAGACACAGAGTCACAAGACATACTAACGAAGAGCAATTACACGGCCCTGCCGTTTGAGACAATAGCAATCATAAGCTTTCCAGCTGAGGATGTTCTAATGATGTGGAGGTCCTGTCAGTATTTATCACACATTGTATATCACATCTGCACAGACGCCTTGGAAGCTGGCCTGGCCACTTGGACAGCGTTCCCAATGCAAAGCAGCAGTGCCCGAGAGCACGTGCGAGCACGGAGCTGCTCAGGAGGATGGAGTGGTGCTCCTTGTTCGGAGCCTCCAGCATCACGTGGCTCCCCTGGGGGCATCATTCCCCATTTGGCATCTCCTGGGACAATGTAGAGCAGTGCCACTGAATAACACAAACAGGCTAGAGAAACACCACTTTTGAGGGTGGCTCGTCGCAGAACTGCCGGCGACATTCTGGGGTTTAGGTTTGGGAGATATGTGAAATTAAAACTGGAATTTTTCAAAGCTATCTTAAAAGGGCAGATAGGCATCTACTATTCAAATTAATGGAAATATTTAAAGCAGATTATGTAGCTTTCTGTTTGGGAAGTTTTCACTAGAGGAGATCACACAGATATGAAAGTTAGCAGTGCTTCATCCATCTCTTTGAATGTGCAATCAAGGGTCTAATAGTCTGTCATTCCAAATTAATTACAAAATACCATTTTTAATCTAACTAGTAAACTGCTCCTCAATACTGGGGGTTGAAATCCCCCTGTAAAAGGGGAGTATCTGCTTTATTGCAAGCAAGGCAAGTTTGGGAATATTATCCTTTTCTAAAGGACACATTCCCCAAGCACACTGGTTTTGAGCTGTCAGTGTAAATGATTTTGTCTCTCTCCAGTCTCAAGAGATCCATGAGAGCAAAATGTGAATTCTGTACATACAGCAAAGCCCCAAGGCTCCTCTTGGGCACTGAGGGTTCTGAGGGTGAATCCAAGTGGGATTTGGGGCAATTGTAGGATAGAGAACAAGTAACTGCAGGTAGTAGGATACAGAACTAGTCAAAATCCTGCCTGCTCCAGTTGGGTGTTCTGATATTTAAAAGAGAGAAAAAATTAGTGAATTATTTCTCTCAGTGTTGTTATTGAAGAAATACTGCCTGGAGCCCTTTAATACAAGACTTATGATAAGAGGATTGGTTGTCTCTACATTACCAGGACTGGAAATGCGGTTCTAAGCTTCAAGTAATGAGATATTAGAAATCCTATTAGAGATCTTGTGGTTAAACATTAAAGAGAACTCTGATGGCACTGTTAACCAGGCAGCTGACACACATCACTGTGCCAATTCCAGTGGCAGAGCCATCTCCAATGCCACCAGCCTGAGATCATCAAGAGCAAATGTGGAGCTAAAACAGTGTGACTCTGAAAGGAGAAGCAGGTGTGTATCAGACACAAGGGGATGGATGTTCACCAGAGAGGGAGGAAAAAAAGCAACTTTAATGTTATTCCTGGGAGTCACTTTGTGTGCCCTTGAGCTGCACGTTCCCCACCAGCCCCTCTGTGTTGCTGAGAACGAGGCACAGCACAGCCCCTCTCCTTGGTGGCCGCTCTGTCACTCGGAGAGGGAAGTTCTCATCCATTCCAGGCACCTCCTGGGTTGTCTCCACCCTGCTGTGTGTCCCTCCAAGAGGTACTGGGGGGCTTGAGGTCTCCCATAAGGACCAGGGCTCGTGACGGTGGGGCTGCTCCTACGTACACCGCTTGGTCTTTGTGTTCAGAGCACACCCCCACTGTAACATCCCTTTAATCCTGGCCCACAAGCTCTTGGTGGGCTCTTCATCCCCCACAGGTGAGCTCTGTGTGCCCAGCTGGTCACTGACACCGGGGGTGACACCCTGTCCTTGTCACGCCTGCCTGTCTTTCCTAAAGAACCTGTATCCTTCCATTCCAGCACTCCACTCACAGGAGTCACAGGAAATACACTTTTGCTATGAAATGCTTTGAAACATAGACCTGGGTTTAATATCTATCGTCAGGTGATAAATATCCAGTCTTAATATTCTGCTGGCCTTTCTGTGACAGAAAACTGTTGTCAGTGGTAGATTGGTACAGCTTTTTAAACAAAACCAACAACTTCAGAGCTCACTTTCTTTTCCAAATCCAGCCTCTTGCTGTCAGTGTTGTCCTGTGGTTCTTCAGGAGAATGTACACTCCTATTCTTATAGGAATAAACCTGATTATCTTCAATTTCCTTAGATTGTCAGCGCTCACAGATAATGACTAAGTTGCTGCCTGCCTAAGGTTGATATCAAAATTATTCGATGCTGTATGGAATGAGCAGGAGGAGGTGACAGAACTGGAGTTACTGATGTGTTGATTTTGTCTCTGATGACTACTTTGGAACACTTAAGTCACCCTAACTGAGGGTCCCTAGAGGGAACTCCACCAAAACTTCTGACCCAAAGCTTCAGTGAGAGCACAGGCTTGGCTTCCTTCAGCAGTTTTCACACAGTCTCTGGCTGTCTGGGTGAGTTACGGGGCTGTTATCCCCTCCAGCTCTGCTTCCACCTCACCTTCTCATGGGGAGCTGAGTGAGGTAATGGCAAGAAGGCATCTGATGATAGCTCTGCCTGCTCATCCAGACCAGCTCGTTCGGAGAGAAGGTGATAATACAGGAAGGAATATGAGGATTTATTCTGTGGAGTCTCTCTGGCTTCTCCCGAGGCTCTCCCTCCCGGGATGATGGAGTGCAGCAGCAACTTGGAATTTGGTTCTAGGCAGTGTTCAGATGTAACAGCACGCTTCCCTTTCACCCAGCCCTCCAGCGTTCCATGGAGGACACTCCGTTTCCCCAGAGGCTTTTCTCTGGGGCAGGTGGAGAGCAGCAACGTGGAAGGGTTGGGTGTCAGGCTATGAGCTGGAGCAGGAGCAAAACAGTGAGGAAGAACAAACAGGTCTTGACAGAGATCCCCTGCTGTGTCTGCGTAGAAGCCCAGGAAAAACGAATGTAGAACCCCCAAGAGAAACTGGGAAGTGCCCTGTGTTTGGGGGGTTTTTAAATGGTTAGTCACAAATGTTCTGATCGCAGCCGGAGGCTCCTTTGTGCTCAAAGCCATGTGACTCCAAATTCGGCTGTAGATGGTTCCACTGTTTGTTGGCAAAATTGCCAAAACTGACTTTTAAATACCATTTCTCTCAGCCCTGTCCTGTGGCTGAGGCTGCTGTAGGATCTCAGGCTCTGCAATGCCTCTGCTCCGTTTTAATTCCTCTTTCTGATCCTTTCCCAGCCTGTTTAAGTTTTCCCCAAATAAAAGTTATCGCCACATTTTACAAATGTTTATGCATTGTTTTGAAACACTGACAATTTTTGCTAAAGTCAGTTGTTACTCAGAATCTGAGAGGCTGTGCCTACTGAAAAAGTTTGATGACAAAACCAGCCCTCTCCTTTGAGCGATGTTTAGATGAAAGAAATGCTAACACTGTTGAAATGTCATTTTGTTTACAGAAATATCTTATTCGTACAATTTGTTATAGCAGAAGAGGCCTAAACATGTGAATAAGGTAAGGCACGTGGAGAGATTTAGTATCTTTCCTTAGATCAGATGGAAAGGGGTCGGAGAATGTTTGTGTTTCAGACCTGAAGCAGGAGCATCCGCGCCCCCGAACTTGACTTGTATACCAACATAATAACATTTTTTGCCATTTCCTCCTTCCTTACCTGCCTTCATTTTTATTTCACAATTTGCAACTGGCTGCTTTCAATTTTTACTGCTTTCAAGTTAAATTAGAGGACACCAGGCATTTTCAAAAAAGCCAAATGCAGAAGATGATTTTTCAAAATTTGAGGATTTTTTTCTTTCCCCTATTTAGAAACAGAGCTGAAGTTTTGAAACCTCATCATCCTTCTGAGCCAGAATCCAAGTCCTGCTGCTTTCACCTCGTTCCCTGGTTTCTTAGTGGGAGAATCTCTAAGACTGTCTTTGATGTATCTGTACTGGAAATTAGGGTCACATTAGTGGTCCAGACTATTGTCCTGTGAGGAATGTTCTCACCTAGGAGGATCAGAGCAGCCCCAGATGAGCAGTAGGAGAGTAGGGTGGACAGCTGGGCCGTGTAGGGTGTGTTTCTGCCAAGGCTTCAGGTAAAACCTTTGTACAAAGTGCTCCAACGTCGTTCCCCAGAAAAAAAGTGAGTCTGGCCCCTTGGCAGAGGACACGAAGATGGAAGAAAGTTGGAGAAGCTTTGGGAAAAAAAAGGCTGTTTGTTTAGCTCGGTAATGCTTTCTTAAACTTGCCACTCGACGAGGGAGTGTGACACGTTGTGTAATGGGGTGCGGCACAGAGGAGGGGGGCTCTGCTGCGAAGGGGGAGATGCTGCACTGTGAGGAAAGGATGCTTTTGCCTCGCCGGGGGGCTGTTTGTGTAGTGGTGGGATGAGAGAGACGCTGTTTGCTTCATGGCAGGGTGCAGCCCGTGTAGTGATACAAGTGCCGTGGCAGTGGGGGGGAATTGCAGAGCGCCAGCAAGATTCAAGAAGCCCCAGCTGCCAAGTTTTTGTTGTCCTTCCCCTTCTCTTCACTGAGGCATGGAGCGAGACAGCCTAACCTTTTGTTCCAGTTGCATTTTTTACATTTGACGCTGGTTTGGTGTTATGTTTAACAAACTCTCGACATCTGGAGTCACAGCAGTGCTTGGCCCCTGAAGCACAGTTTCCATTACAACCTAGACTCCCCTCCCTGCCTTTTTATTTGCACAAGAATACAGCACCCTGGTTCTGCATCCCTCCGTGCAGTAGCTTAGTGCCATGAAACCACAGCCACTTCATGTTCTGCGGAGTTCTCTGGTCCTTGCATTCATTCTGCCATTTGCAGAATGGGTTGACAATGCCTTGATGTTAGCAGCTAGTTTCTGACTTTTCAAGAACTTGATTTAGAAATTCCTTTAAGGTATGTGACTGGACGGAAAGGCCAAAGGAAGGGATTCTTGTTCTGCCTTGCTCAAAATGATTGCATCCCATTCCTTAGGCTTGACCCAGCTAAATTCTGTAAGCCTGTGTTGCACAGATTGGGAAACTGAGGCACGGACATGGCAAAGTCCACACCAGAGTCCCTGTCTTTTAGTTCGTGGTCACATTTTTGCAGCCACTTCTCCTTTTCTGTGTGACATCAGGTCACGTTAGAGTTCTGCTTTGACAGGAATGGCAGAATCAGCATATCCTTAGAGCAGTTCTCCAGCAAATGTTATTCAAGGACCAGGAAAGTGAGTAAAGCATTTTTGTTAAATGAGAAGATGTGAATTTCTGATTCTTGGGGCCGTGTTGTCCCGTTTGCTGGAATGGTGTGATACAGAGAAAGATTTGGCCACTAGTATGAAGGGAATGAATTACTCCTACCCATTAATTCCTCTGGAAGCAATAAACCTCTGTCCCCTTGACACTGGCATAGACTGATGCACAGCATCACTCACGTTAGAGTCAGATTGAAATGACAAATCCAGCCTTTTGACTGCCCTGAATTGGAACAGCAGGAGCTGTTGTTTGTGGCACTGATGAATACACACAGGCTTTACAACCCGAGGTAAATGACTTCTATTCTAAATACAGGGCAGAAATTCAGAGGTCAGGCTGGTCTCCCAGGTGGAGACAGAGTCAGCCAGAGCAAGGTGGAGCAGATGAGAGCAAAGAGCAAAGACACACTCAGCAGGTAGCTCCTGTGTCCAGCTCGTAGCACTGAAGATACAGGTCTCTTCAAAGGATAAACCACTACTTATGATTCCCCACAAACATGACTGAGGAAATGTCACTGTTTCTTTTTCTCCCCTTTCTTTTTTTTTTTTCTCTCTTAAGCTACATTTTGTGAATAGTTCTGAATTCATTTTTGTCACTTGCACTATGTTCTCTCAGTTAGAATCATAGAATAATTAACATTGGGAAGGACTTAAGACCATCGAGTCCAACTGTTAATCCAGCACTGTCAAGTCCACTAAAACATGTCTCCAAGTGCCACATCTACACATCTTTTAAACACCTCCAGGG